>DWLI01004939.1:0-10452 GCA_018249915.1 Cecropterus dorantes dorantes
GTTTTCCTTCACCGTAAAGCAGTGATAGTTAACTTGTAATACGCACATAATTAAAAAAAAATCAGTGGCGTGCCTGGGTTTCGAACCTCGGACCCTCGATTGATTGGCCGAGTTTCAACCATTCGGCTATCACTGCTCTGATGACGTACTAAAGTATACAAGAATTGTATACTTTAGTACATCATTCAATATTACAGTGATATCAATATCAACTAGTGTCCGACTGAAGGTTGGTTTTTGACCGAACCCGAAGCCAAAGCAGATCTTCGGCTATGGGAAAAACCTTTGACTTAGTGCCTTAGTTAACTTAGTTCCAAATTGGTGAAAAAAATGAAAATTTTAACATTTTGAAAATCTTTTGTATATAAAGATTTATCTTGATTGTATGTAAACGACTTTAAGAACTCATAACAATTACTTTTCTACTTGTTACAGATAATAACATTTGAAATAATATGAATTTCAAACACAACTGACGTCCCGAAACCACAAAGGAATGTGCTTTTACCCCTGTGTTTCAAATCTTCATCGCGGAGTCGCACATTAGTTACAGTTCCTTCAATTTTGGCTCTTGCTAGAAACCTTCAACTTCGGCAAAAGCTTCGGCCCATTTCATGAAGTCGAAGGTTTTGCCGATGGCGGTTTTTTTGGCCGAAGGTAGCCAAAGGTGGCCGAAACCGTAGCGGAAGCTTCGGTCGGACACTGATATCTACCTATTATCCGTTACACGCAGTAGGTATCTGTACCTATCTGGCTGCCTGACTGACAAAATGGTTCATAGCCGCTTAACTAATTAGCAATGAAACGTTATTGATCTAGAGTCATCAAGGGACCTTCTTTCAGCTTAGAAGAATTAAGTGCACCGTTCTAAAGACTAGTACCGATCGTGCCGTTATTGGATACTAAGACCGGTTAATTATGACATACCCGATAATTAACTACGTCATGAACTTACGAGGCAGTTTGTAGATTGTCCCGTCTAATAATTTAACGTATACAGTGACCTCTGCCAAAGGTTTTCTTCCACATAGCTTCCGTATTCCCAACATAAGCGTCGTCCCGTCAGGCGCCGATGCTTTTAACACCACACCGTCCCAACCCTCAGAAAGTCTCTTAAGTGGATATTCATCTAGATTGCTTCTCAACAACGTCGCCTTCCATTGCCTGACTGCGTACCTCGCCCATAATAATTTCAGCGGGTAATTCCAACCTGAAAATGGAGAACAGTAAAATGATCCAAATTGTTGCATTACTTTTTGTATAGTACGAAAAACTGAAAAACCAACGCTACTTTTCACATTATTATTCCTCAAGTAAGGGCAAACCTGCCAAAATTACACCTGAACCTATTAGAACCTGTTAGAAACAAATTAGTCTTACTTGTATGTAGTAACTTACATCACATATACTTGCAAAAAAATATTTGGGGCAATGAGAATAAGAAATTGACAATATATTCATAGTCTGTATCATGCGATAATATTTATTTCATTATATTTATTTACTCTCTCAAAACTTCCCAACACTGTTTACGTCGTCTGTTGTGCTCGGTAAGGTAGGTATTTTAAATTTGTTGAATGTGTAAAATTTCCGTTATTTTTTTATTGCGTATGAAACCGCGGGACAACGTTACTATTCAATAAGTTTACTATTTTAAGGGTATTTCACTGTAGCAGGTATGATCATACGTATTTAAAGATATTAATGGTCGTTGCACCTTTGCTAAGCTGCTGGACGTTTCCCCATTACTAACTTCAACATGACTCAACATTATGATGTAACATCGTTTTTTTTATTAAATAAGGAAAAAAAGAAACTAAATTAGTAACGAAAAATATACAAAATTTGATACCTACCTACGTACCTATGCACCTAAACTTAGAATATTTTGTTCCATATCCCTTACCAGGCAATAAGGCCGGTGAGTGGCATGGTTGCTTATATGGCACTTGGAGAAAACTAGGATTTGCTCTCTAAGGATTTATTAAAGGCACAATCAGAATAATACATACCAAATGTATCGAATAATTACTATGATATCTGTTTTTCTAGCACATATTTTGTTATAACTCATTTTGTACATACCCTCAAACAAACGATAACATACTTTATTTGCCCTAATTGTCGTAAGTACGTTCGGTCACAACAGGTCCGCTAATTTAAAAACAAAGATCCATTATAATATGCCTGTGTGGATTATTTAATTTTCCGATTAAAATATGAGTATCGTATCTACTAATATTTTCTTCATATATTAGGTATGTTTACAACAACAAAACATCAAACAGTTTTGTTCAACAGTCCGTTTAAAAACAAACAGACGAATATTAACTAACGAATATTTATTAAAAATAAGCTTCTGGCTTACTGAATATCAATTTAATGACTATATATTAAGGTTTATAACTTTAAGTAATACTAGGGTAAATTAAAGTACCTATACAGTAGCATACGGCTACAGCAACTCTCCGTGACATATGTACGAGTATCTATGTTTAAATTATTATACTTAGTTTAGAATTTAGGAGCGAACAAATGAACATACATACATAACATATAGACCGGTCAAAATCATAATCTTCCTTTTGCTTCGCCGATGCCGAATAAAAAGAAGCATGTGACCTCAAACATGAAACATAATATTTTTATTTTTTGACCAAAGTGAACTAGAATACATCATAAATAATAATTAGGATATGTACCTACCAAATAAAAACCAAAATAATTAAAAACTGACCAAGTGTAATAAGATTTCGTACTAACGATACAAATTAAATGAATTTAATCTGTTTTTTTTATAAAAAAAACGTAGGTTGATCATGAATTTTCATTGCCGATCTGTAAGACCGATCTTTAATCACATAACTATAATCCGCTTATCGTTAGTCACATTTTATTAAGACGATAACAGAAAAGATAAATACGTAAGGATTTACCTGGTTCCTTATAATGTCCTTTCAAACTGGCCGGTTTCCTTACAAATATTAAGTATAGCACCACAGCTGATGTACTCAAGCCCGCTAACGACAAAACTTCTAATATATCGAGAAACATTTTTTGTGTTCACTCTTAATTCATCGGTTTGTATTAAAGGATAATCATTGATACTCTCGCGTAGAACGTCCACACACAACTGAGTAGTGACAACGATTGAATTAATTAATGTTGAAATCAGGGCTGCGATCGCTGTAATCAGCTATTCCGCTTGTATCTAGCCAAACTTATTGAGATAAGTAATAAGTATCCACTTCATGATCAACAGTTTAATTGCGTGACAATATTCGTATCGTATATTATCGAATACTAAGCGTTTCCTTTCGAGTTTACCAAGGTTTGGATTTTATATTTTTAATTGAAGGTAAAAACATTCTTACACGTTTAACAAACTACCGGTGTAGTAACAACAATAATTACGTGTTACTGTTCGTAGTAAAATTGGTAATAGTAAACGCAAAGTTAAATGGACGAAAAGGACACTAAGATGAACTATATATAATATTCATTTTAATTCATGTATTTCTAATAAAAGTGATATGTTACTTTTGACTAATTACGTTTGGACAATATATCCGTTTTCCGATGTCGACGCACATTTAAATGGATTTCTATTACTAGTATAAAAAAGCTTTAAAAATATTTCCTTGAATTATGTACCTATTATATTAACTTAAACTACATATACGCCGATAGAATCCTTCTTAATACAGAGAACTCATAGCTTATTAAAACGGTATTTATTGTATTCTCAAGGATGCATTTAAGTAAATACTTGAATATTTTATATTTCTTTTAGCATTTTTGATGCTATGGAAGGTATAATAAAATAAGACATTATAGAAAAAATACTTGCCTAATAATTATATATTTCCAAATCTTTTATAAAACCAGTGGCGTAGGGAGGAGTGCAAAGAGGGTGGCCCGCCCCGGGCGGTACATTTTAGGAGGCGTCAAACTTTCCTTTTTTCTTAATATATTACTATTCTTTTTTTCTTTTGTAAAAAATACCTCGAAACCCAACTCGCAATCCTTAACGGCACACTTAGTGAGCGGCAGCATATTAAGGTTTGGCGACCTCTTTTTTGGTCCGCAATTTACATGTCTTTTGTTTTGGCCAACTAAAATTTCAACCTCCGCCCCAGGCTGCATAACCCCACGCTACGCCACTGTATAAAATTGATTGTTCCACCAAATTGTCACTTATATAACAATACCGCGCAAGTGATATTTGGTAACCTTTCAGGAGAGACATAAAATATATATTTTGTCTGAAGAATTTCATACAAAATATACAGTTTTTTGTGTTTCCTCAAAAGTTACCAAATATCATTTACGCGGTACTGTTTTATAAGCGACAAAATGTTACCACACCTTCTCTCGTCTCACACCCATACTCACTATACCTCATCACATGTTACAAAATAATAACAAAGGTAAATTAATAAAAATCTTTATTATAAAACATGAAGCCAATATATTACACGTTTTTTGTGTTTCATAAAGTATCCCAATACATTGTATTATCATTACTAAAATTAAATTTTAAGTAATAGTTCATTTTTGTTACAAAACAAAATTTAGTATTTTATAACCGAAGATACGTTTCAATAATTTCATATAAACTTCTATCATGGATTCTATCGATGACCCACGTGGTGTAGCGGTTACCCCGCCGGTTTGACGAGCATTGGGTCCTGAGTTCCCGGCCACACCTACAACTGAATGATGAGTTTAGATTCTGTTCTGGGTCTGGGCGTTAGTGTATTCGTCTTTGTGTGTCCATGGCACCCACGACACAAGAAAATCCTAGTGTGGGGTATGAGTGTAATAAGTGTTTGTTTATTTTAAATTGTATGTGTATTCATTAATTTTCCCTTTTTTTTGTACTAAATACGCCCATATCATTTTGTAAATATTTAAGCTCTTTTATATGTTGTTGTTTTTACGTAATATTAGATAAAACAACAACACATATAAGAGCTTAAATAAAAGATATATCTATATAATATTTAATGTGCCGACAATAAAATTGTGTATCATATATGTTCCCTGTGCACAATGTATGTACCTGTCAATTGAGACACATTACACATTCAATCACTCACATACGGAAAAGGACACAAACATCTTGATTTTAAACATATTTTACTTGTCTTCTTACCCGGGAATCGAATCGGATGTTCCATTAAAAATCATTCTTGGCAAGAATTGGCAGCTACTCATTTTTAACAATTTAATGAAATTTGCAAAAGATATAGAAACCAAATTTATTTTTTCTTGCTACCAAGGTAGTTTAAAAAAGTAAATGTTTTGAACAAAAACTATGTTTCTCAAAAACAAATTTATGCTTATATATTTGTTTTTGAGACAAATATTACAAGTCTGCACGTAACTTCGGTTATAATCTATCGCTGTTTAGTAATAAAATAAATAAATACATTAACTAGTTACGTATATAACTGGTTTATAGAAGCTCTTTGATGCATAAAATTCATTAGACTCTAGTCTACTCTATGTTTAAGCATTAAAGTAAGTTATAAATAACATCGATTATAAATAAATATATTACATTAAATATACAAGTATATAAATACAATTTTGGTTGTTATTTTCATCTAGGATTTAATACATTGTGATGTTTTTTGCAATCCACATCTTTGTGCGTCATTTCATATTAAAATTATAGTACAACTTCGTATATAAAATCCGCTTCCATATATTTGTTTTTAGCAAAATTCAAGACTTGATTTTTTAGACAACGTTGCTTTTTTAGTAAACATGATTTTATACAGCATTTAATCCAAAATTCTCATGGACAGTATAAATTTAGCAGTAATTTTATTTGAAAGTCTCATTCAGTGTTTTTCAAATATTTTAAAAACACGATTCCTATATTGTAAATAGTTATTATGCAACCTCCTTCTTTGTTCTCACTGCCTGTATTTTATTGTGTTAGAAATATCGACTTTTTCCATGTTTTTTTTTTATAGTTACGTGTCAGTAAATAAATAATTAATTGGTATATAAAAATGCATAGTACAAATGCCCTCAAATAACTTTTTCTTCGTAACAACTTATTACATGTATATAGTTTTATTTTTTTATTATGACGGTTTCGATTCCGTGCGTCCCCCTTATAGACTTTGCAATTCAGACGGGATCGGGATCCATAAACTTTGAAAAACACTGGTCTAATCTACGGATAATAAAACTGCTTCTCCTGAAACTGCTTTAACACTGTTATTGATATAGTTAAAATAAACGATTATAATTAGATACAACCATAACATAAACTATAAGCTATTTAATTACTATGGAATTTTAATTAATAATACAAAATATAACAATAAAATTACAAATGCACAATGTTATATGTATGTAATGTTATATATTCTGTTCAATAAAGATTGTGTGAGAAAATGGTGGCGTGATTTCCCATTAATTCCTGAATGAAATATATGTAAAAACGTCACATTTCATTTCAATCTCTATTGAAGGGCTAAAATAATCATGTATACTCAATAAATATTAATATGACGTGATAATAAACAGAAAATTAACAAGTATATTAACATAACACAATAACATTTTGCATGGCGACATTCATTGCCAAAACATTATATAGTACCCATAAAAATAAATGTGCTTACACTAAAGGCCCATTTCCTAATTCATTGTATATAACTTATACGACAAAGAACTCTATTTAAAACCAAACAGTATACTTTCAATGATTTGGAACTATGTAATTACCGAAGCAATCGATAATATCACCGATACGCGCGTATATTAAATTTTGCACTAGAAATCTGTAAACATATTTGTAAAAAAACGCACCTACTTCTACTTCGGAAGTCTGTTCACATATTATTTAAGTGAGAATTTTATTTACAGTATTTGTAGCTAACTTTGCAATTATAACAATACCTACAGTCACAGAAAATAATTTGCCATAATCAACTATTTGAGAAAACATCTATTTAAACAATTTTTATTACAACACATAGGAATGTCCCAGTTTTGGACCATGTATCAATAAATACATTTTAATATCGACCAGAATCTTATGACAATGACAAATAATAAATGTGTTAAATATTAAAGTGGATAAAACGCATTTGATAACCACAAAATGAGTTCAGCTAAAGTATTGATAGAAGAGAATTCAAAACTTTAGGGCAAGGATTCCAAATCCACAAAGTTGTTAAATTATTATTTTTTTGGTCTGGTTATTTGCTCTGGAGGTTGAGGTACATGTAAAAAAATGTTGAAAAAAGGGTCTCTTTCCCAAAATATTTTGGGTATCCCTGCCGTATGGGATCCATTCATAAATAATTATTTAAGGAAGACATAAAATTGGTTATGAACGGAAGGAAAATTAGGGAAGTACGGAATAGTTATGGTCATAACATTGCCGGGAAAAAATGCTTACTTAGATTATTCATTTTATATGACGTATGAATAATTCTCATATTGCCTTATAGCTGAATGTCATTAGATTCTGATCATATAGGTGGTATGATAATACTATTGTAATATAAGTTATCCTTTCATAATTTTTAACTCTTTCCACTTGTCATCAATTAATTTATTATTTAAATTACCGTCAAAACATTATAAATAGTAATTGAGCAACTAGTATTACAAACAGATTAAATTAATTAAAAATGAGATTAACCAAAAAAAAAATCTTACCTAAAAATTTCAATGTCTTAGTTTTTACATTTGCGTTCTAATTAATTTAGAACTGTAAAATTTAATCAGAGAGAGAATAAATTAAATATAATTTAAATTATAGAACAAACCATAATACATTCACATACTTTGGCTTGTATAAGGAACTGAATGCATAATTAACAATGGTTTCAAATTTAGCCTCACGCAATTTAACGTCACTGAAATCCTTTTCATTTAAATTTATTTTACACAATATAAATTAAAAAATCAAAATGTTACAAATTATGTATAACATTGTTCTACGTAAATTATGTAAATTTCAATTAATATAACGCGTACTACATTTTACAGTACATTTATTCTTAGTATTATTTATAATATTTTATAGCTTGGCAGATAAACTTTTGACCGAGTAAATGATTTGTTTCGTAGGCTGGATGGTCAACATCAAATTATACAGAAGATTCAATAAAATACATAATAGTTCATGATCAGACTTAAACTGTCAAATGTGACATCTTCCACAAAACTAGACCAACTTAATGTGTCCTTAGATGCACAAATCTGGTGAAAAAATCCCATTAGTGGTCACCCTTCCCAGGACCTACCACGCTCCATGTCGAGTAAAAAAAAAATAACTTGAAGTTTTATGCCAAGATGTATGTCTTGGTAAGACATATACGCTTAAGACATATACCCTAGCAGACATGCTACTTATAAGATTCGCGTTTTGGCCATTATTTAATCAGACAGAAGTAGCAAACGAGCATGCAGTCCACTTGATGGTAAATGGTTACTGCTGCCAATGTACATCTGTAATCAAATTCATAGAGATCAAGGGTTCTAACTAAAATGCATATATGGTCGACATATACATTGCTACTCTCTAGAACTAAGATGGTCGCCTCATATAAAAGTGGCGGTGGCCGGGAACCACAGCCTTTCCCCTAAACGCATGAACCGCTTCACACCAGACACAAGTAAAAAATGTTATATAGAGATGTTGTGATATAACATTTTGGTAATTTGCTGCGTCACTTGCTGGGTTACAGTATCAAAAATGCGCATTTTAGCGATTGCATCAAGATATATTGAATATTTCACATTCAGTTGCTGCAATGAGCGCTTAAAAATTGCGTGGTGTTCAAACATGTAGCTTTAAGTCACTGCATGCAACTTTCTACATTCAGTCAGTTGTCAATCGCCGATGTTAAAAGTAGCACGTCTGCGAGCACCCTTAGCGACTAAAATTTACATACAACTTCATAAAAAGCATCAGTATAAATGCATTGGTATATTTTTAAGTATAACTTTTATGATATTTTAATACACAAATCGAATTTAATTTTGTCATAAAATAATTAATAGCGTCTTTAAGCAAACCAATATACAATTAAAACTGCACTTCATAATATCATATAGTCAGATGGACGGACAGAAATAATTCTAACCAATTCCTAAGTGAATATTGATAAAAATATAAGCATATGTATTGAAACAGTCATAGATTTAAATCATAAATACACCTTGCAACCAAAAATTTGTGACATAATATTTTTTTTACATATATCTAAATCATAATTTCAAACAACTGTATATTTATACAAACTCGAAAACAATTATTTTTCTTCTTTTTGAGTCAGTCTAATTATACAATCATGTCGTTTTATTTTAACGCCTAATTATATTAAATGAGACATTAAAATAAACCACATGAGTATATTTGTACTTCATTAATTTACTCGATATAATTTTTTTAGAATACATTCAAAAAGAAGTAAAAAAAAATTGTCTAATGCTTCAAATGTAAAATTACATCACACTAAAATTTCAACCTAATTTTACATGCATTTAACTGATCGAAAGTCAGTACATATGTACAAGTTGTTGTTTAATTAATGCGGCATAACTATAATTTAAATCTACACAACTATAATATACACTAGTCAAAATACCACAACTAAAATAATGTTCCGTAGAATAAATATATAGAAAATGTGGCAACCATCATAACTTTCTCATAATTCTGAAGATCCATTAGAACTTTATCCTCTTTTTTAAGCAGCAATATTATTTGGTTAATATATTTATTCTAGTCCTCTTTAGGCTTTAGAGGTTCCTCTTCCTCTGGTGTTTCATCCATACTGGATGCTGTGTCGGTACGAGTCTTGTCTACGGGGTACAACCTGTGAACATTATATTATACTAGATTAATTTCTTACAATGATAAGTGATAAGTCAGATTTTGTCAGAGTTAAGTGAGTCAACAAGACACGTTCTCTATACGTGACGATTGCGTTCTATAAAAATGTTAATCCTTGACGATTGAACTCTTCCAGAAATATTTTACGTTATGGGTGAAAATATGTTAGTCTTCTCAACGTTTACATATTAAATACACGATTTGATAAATAAAAAAAAACAAGTCAAATTTACAACATAGAAAATTGACGAATATATTTAAGTCTTTATGTATCTTTTTACTTCCATACTAACGTTCTTATTTGCGAAAAACTCGCAAAGTGTAGGTAATGCGATCTTTTGACTTGCCGCACATGCGCGTATGTTACCGTTGGCAACTTCGATCAAATATGTACTAGATCAAGTGTCGCATACAAACGGAGCTCCAAAACGTGGCAAGAGTATGCTACACAACAGCATATATATCGATACTAGCTGACCCGGCAAACTAACTAAATATCGATTGATCAGTTTTCGACCGGAAAGGAAAAATGATTAAATTAATAAAATGGCTATTAAAAAATAAGGGTTGATCGT
>DWLI01004940.1:0-10451 GCA_018249915.1 Cecropterus dorantes dorantes
CGGCTTTTGTATATAAAGCATCAATACCAAAGTACTGGAATTTAAGGATTGTTTGTTTTTGTTTTAAAATTTTTAATCATGCGCGAGCTATCATTTTTTTTTAATGTTGGCAAGACGAGATTAAATTGGTCCATATGTACGATGTACTTATGGACCAATTTAATACAAGATTTCCTTTTTGCGATGTTTTAAACGCGTGAAAAATGATATATATAATAAAATGTCTATTATATAATTATCCTCGACAGTTCCTCCAAATTTGTATCATAAATTAACTTTAATAGTACCTTTCTAACAAAAGTAGGGCATTGTATAGATGAAGATGGTAAGAATTGTTAAAAATAATTTTGTTTAAAATAATATGACAACATTTTTGAGTTACTATTTCATTAAAAAGAGGGCTTATTAATCGTTAATATTTAACTAGTCTGTCGATGGAAAAAGTTTCACAAGCTGTAATTACAGCTGTGAAAATGATTACTACTTGCCGTTTAAAATTATAAGTAGTTTATATTTTTTAAATTTCAACGTCTAAATTTCAACGTAAAAACGTAGTTTCACTTGTAAAATAAACATACTATCATTTAACAATATACACTATAAATAAACAACTGATTATTTATAATGCAACTTCATTTTTAATATGTTCCGCTCAGAAAACACTTTCATTTGTTATGTACATGTCATGGGGGTGTTTAAATATAATTAATACGTCATCTTGGGGCTTCCTTCATATTACATAAAAAAATTCAAATTAGTTTTTCTAACAATAAATTAATATCACGAGAATGTTGAAAATAGTAGGAAATATGCGCTATATTTTCACTGTCGCAAAAAATAAAATAAAAGTCGATCCGAGGCACGAGGAAGAAACGGGCTTAACTTTTTGGGGTGGAAATAGTTTTTCATTATTCCTAGAGAACAAGAACTCTTATCGAAAGAAGCTAAATGTAAAAGTAATAGGCAATAAAAAGGTCTACAACGTTCGCATCAACCAATATTCATATTAACCTAGAATTTTCGTGCGAAAAAACCGTGTTTAGATTTTTTATTTTTATCGTCAATAAAAATACATCATTATTAAGTAGGTGGAAAATTATCTATATAAATTATTCTTTATAAATTTCATCTTACATTAACTTGAAACCAACAAAGAGAACTCATTGCTAGTCGAAAATGACTGGTGTAAAAATGTTTATTTTCCGTTTGTTGAGACATCTTACTTTTAGATGATTTAGAAATCTAACGTTAATTTTCTCTAAATAAAACATACATTTTTTATTACATCTTACTAAAACTATATAACATATGCACTTGTGCTGCCACAGCTGTCGCTAGCTCCAAGTGTGTTCAATTTTCCCACAATTATATTTCTTCTTCATCGTAATTACCTATATTTTTACCCATCTATCTTACTGGTAATTACTCAAAGACGTCGTTATTACGTGGCAAGGTCGTATTATTCATAGACTTTAATATTAATATATATTATTCAGACAGATGGGCTCCTACATTTCCAATACATACATTACGGTACAACATCTTTAAAAATATTAATTTAACAGTATGATATAATAGTCTTGTATTATTTAAGTTGGACGACACTAAAATCTCAAAGGTGATAAATGATAACTGTATGAATTATATATAAATATTAATCAATTTCTGTAATTTGTAGAGTGGTAGATATAATTTATTCAAAAACTGTGCTACTTTTTAGTAAAAGCCACTATAAAGCTTTATTTATAATTCAATATTATTAAGTGTAAAAAAATATCTGATATTAAGTCAGTTTATTTTTTGTAGTCACCAATAAATTTTGTATTGTAATAACTATTTAACTTTAAATGAAAGTAGGTTCCGATAGCTTATATTTCCAATTTCGATAAAAACCTACTGACTTGTAGGTGTCAGAGCGAAGCAGACTAGCTTTTCTAAAGAGGAAATTTCTCGCCGAGACACGGTCAAAGGGCAGGCGGAAATCAAACCGGCGGTTGCAGCCAGGAAAACTGTGGATTGCTTTTAAAACTTAATATTTCCAGTAACAGGGGTCGTGCTCTATAAGCTACTGGCTCTAGATTCCAGGCAAAAGTCAAGTTTATGAAATAAAAATTTTTGTTATTACAAATTCCGCACATGAGAATTCTCCATTTCGAAATATGACTGCGGAAATGCACACACACACAACGTCAACAATACGTCGAGGAATTCTCCTGTGCCCTTTGTACATCTGGTCTGAATTTCCTATATTGACAATGGAGTGAATGGATTAAAAGTGCCAAGCATTTTATTTTCAAAACTCCTGTTAGGGACGTCGGAATTTTAGAATTTATCCTCCATTGTTTTAATATCGACGGCACATGGCAGCACTTATCAAGTCCGAGCTAAACGCAATAAATAAAAATAAAATAGATACATGTACATGTTAGCTAAATATGTTTCTGCTAGAAATATTTATTATGTATTACGTTTTAGCTGTTCCTGCGAACTCGTAGGTACCCGCAGATCTACACACAGTAATACAAAACATAACTTCATTTACCTCTTTTACAGAATAAGTGCCAAAAACTTAACGGGTGTATACTAGTGTCTGACCGAAGGTTGAAAAACTACAAGAAAATTAGTTCCAAATTGTCTAAAAGTGAATATATCCGATTCGAAACAGTTTTGCATATAAAGGTTAATGTTAAATAAATATAAACAACTTTTAGAGCTGATTACAATTACTTTTAAAAATAATAAGATTGCGAAATAATGTAAATTTAACAAATACAACTGGCGAAGCAAGCCTACTACGTAGTGTGCGCTTGCCCACGATTGAGGTGGTGAAGCCCAGACGCATCACCATCTCAATCGCGGTGTTATGTATTTCGTACAGTTTGCTCAATTTTTGCGCTTGCTAGAAACTTTCGGCTTCTTTGGCCGAATGCGGCCGAATCGTAAGTCGACGCCGAAGCTTCGGTCGGACACTAGTGTTTACATTATGTAATGAACCTTTTATCTAAATTTCACGGTACCGTCTTAAGAATTTTAGCCTCTGTAACGATTAGAAAAAAGTGAGTATCGATACATACGCTTTTATATATTATCGATCAAATATTAAAATAATTTCTATAACATATATGCAAACCACACTTTAATTTACGTTATATAAGCCTTGGAAACTCAGATAATAGTTCTATGACAAGAGGCTTCTCGTAATCCGATTAGCTTATTGAAGATAGATTATTGAAGTGATAAAGGAAAGAAACTTTCAATTAAGTTATCTCTGCTACGTTAAAGGGCAACTGTCGGCTTAACATTTTAATTATCCGTTCTTTTACTGAGACGTATCAAAGATAAGTAACTTCTTGTGTTTCCTTAACATTTTCTTCTCTAAGTATAAATGGATAAAAATCTATCTATTATTTATGTCAGTCAGTATTACTTATCTATCTATTACTATCTTATCTATCTGTATTAGTAGTATATTGCATTACGCAATCTATTCAGGAACCTATAGCATTTATCGATACAAAGACATGTAGGTTCTTAATTCGAGTAAAATATCTAATTACGGGTTCGGACCTCGTTTTATAAAAATCTTAAGATGTTTTTGAATAGTCAACAAGAGCTAACCTTAATGATTGTTGCAGAGCAACTACACCAAGTTTCTGAAAAACTTGCATACGGAGCAGATCGCGAAGCTCCACGCGAAGAACCAACATGAATGCGACCTGCTGGAAGACCTGCGCACTTACACCATCAAGCGCTCGGCCATCGAGAAGTCTTACTCCGAGGTAAGTTCTTTTACAGTACGCCCTCTCAAGATCCAAAATCATTAGGCACTAAACTGCCTGTGACCTTTGAGAAGCCAGAAATTTCACAAGGACGTTTCAATTACTTTAGTTTTGAGGATTAAGATTGTGGCGAATTTTACCCACTTCTGACACATCATCGATCTATTTTTTAAAAATTACATAGAACATATTACTCTTACAAGAGGCATGGTGTCGTCATTAAAAATACTGATCTATTTTCCCAAACGTTTCTGATACATAAACATGGCCGGTATTAGTCGCTCAGTACTTATTTATATTTAATTTATTAATATGAAGTGGATTGTGTTTTGTTTTAAATATTGTCGGTGGTTTATTTTTTAGAACTATGTAGACACAAGGCTGGTACAAATAAAGCTCTTATTATTATAATATGTGATATTAATATTGCTAGATGTTATAAAAATAGATTTATATAAATTACCTTATATTTATAGCATTTTCAGACGCGCCCACTTATCTTACAAGACAAGACAAATATTTAACACTCTTAGGGATAGAATATATACCAAAACACCCACTAGTGTGAAGGTATATAAATGAAAACATTGTCAAATATCAATAGTTCTCATTTAAGCAGTTTAGGTTTTTTCGTCTGATTAAAATAGCAAACGAACATGTAGTACATCTAATGGTTAGTGGTTACTGCCGCCCATGGACATTTATAAGTAACTTCAGACAGAGCAGGGGTCCTATCTGAAGGATTAAGATGTCTTATTTATACAATATAAGTGAACCGGCTAGAAATGGGTGTGACGGTGGTACCTCCCCAGTCGAACTGCACTGCCCCTGCCACCTCGTAACGAGGCTCAACGATGGTTTGTCTAAAGGCACATTCGAGTTTATACATGTACCTATAATTAATAATAACATAGATCCCCAATATTTCATTGCATTAAATCAATAGTCATAAACTTCAACAAACGTATCAAATGTTATCCGTATTTTTATCGCAAATCCCAAAAGTTTGCAATTTAAATTGAATGCTACTTTTATTGGCTTGAAAAACGTACAATTGCAGCATTTGCAGCGCTCGCGTAAGCCGCTATCAATCATCGGGAGTTCGATCCATCACCGACGGCGCGGCGTATACGCCGGAATTGCCCTTCGATTTTAATAACGAAGCGTTCTCACTTTTACCTATTGACGGTTTATCCGTGAAATTGAGGGTCAATTAAAACGTTTATCGCTGCATCCCAATAATAGAAGATGGATTAGGGAAATTGAAAACTTTTACTCGACTGCGTATGAATGAGAGTAATGCTTTTTGAGCCTGTTTATGATTGCTTTTATGTATGTATGCATATATGTATGTATGTCAATATTTAGGCACGTGCTACAGTCCAAACGGCTTGTGTAATGACATATCATTTTGCAGAGTGACATATCGTTGCTTATATAACAATACCGCGTAAGCAATATTTGGTAACTTTTAAGAAGAGACAAAACACTGTATGAAATTCTTCAGACAAAATATACAGTTCTTTGTCTCTCCTGAAAAGTTACCGAATATCACTTGCGCGGTATTATTATATAAGCGACGATATATCGTTTTTAAAAATGGAGCCTGTACATAGTGAAGAAGCAGTGTGAAGAGACGATTTTTGTATTATCCACACAATATGAAATCAAATGAAAGCTTGTAAATAGACCATTCCAATTATATATTATCTAATATTTGTAACAATGCTAATGCTAATGTAACAAAACGCGGAAGATTCGTTTGCTGATAGCGAAGTGTTTAAAAAAAAAAAACAAAAGAGCATGCGATGCCCTAAGTGGCCACCGTCGCCTATTAACAACCTTGATCAACTCCAAAGATCAGTCTTAATAGGCGTTGGCCATGTGTTACTGGCTCTAAGGACTTAGAGTTAGACTTTTGTGAGTACGCTTCCAGTATGTACCCCTACCACATTCTTCAAACCAGAATACCGCACTTGACATAACTGTAATTGGCTGAAATAGGTTTGACGGTATTGCCACCGAAATTGAACCACAAAAGGTTCTACTATCTTAGACATCACGGTAACATCACGTAAACTACTTTTAACTTAGTTCAGTCAACATTAATGTATAATTTTCTCTTTACTATCATCATCATAAGCCCGCATTAGTCCACTTTTCTTTCTTATCAACCTCTAACTAACTTTAACATAATAATGAACATGGTAAGTGGTATAACGTTTGAACAAGTGTTGAGCAAATAGGAATCTCCTGCTTAAGATCAGCAGATCGCTGTTAATTTGGATGACCTGGAACTTGTTATGACTTAAAACTAGACATGTGCCTATTAATCAAATAGGCACATGTCTAGTTTTAAGTCATCACTTGTAAAAAACTACACGAGGCGCCTATATGACACAAAGACAGAACTGTCTTATTAAACCATTCAAACCATAATACCATACCGCTTGACGCTGCTGTTAGAAGATATACAAAAATATAGATGTATTCCTCATAAGTAACCCGGAGTATTCGTTGAAATTCGACCGTCATTGAATACAAATAAAAACTAAGCTTCATATTTACCGAAGTGACACATGAATATTTTATTTTTCGAGTGATTTAAAAATCGAAATTAAAAGGGAAATAAAGTTAATTAAACTTATCCTTACTTACTTTCCTTCAATCTGCATTTAAAGTCAATAACGCGTATATAAACATCGACGTTGTTAATATTGTTTCACATTCTCAGCAAATTTAATATTTAATGTTTTATTTTGTTTCATTTGTTACTTTTGTAGAACTTATTAATCTTTCCGTACATCTCTATATAAACTATGCCCAATCTTATTCTGCATGGGCGCCGTATTCGTAAATAAAGTTTATTTGAAAAATATATATATTTATTTTTGAGTGAACTCGTAGCAACAGAACACCCCATTGCTACGAATGTACCGTAGAACACCTTATGATATTTGTTTTAAACTTTTGTATTATTAAAAGTTTTTAAACCAAATCATGGATCTTAGAGAGGCAACTAAGCAACTCGTAACTTCATTATAAACTCTGGTAAGGACTGCTTATATTAACTTAAACTATTCAATGGTGGTTCTACGTAACCACCGCATCAAAGAGTATCTAGCGCTTCTAATTTAACTGCGGTCTCCACTATCGAGCTCTTAGGTTCTTAGGTAATTTAATACAGCTGCGGAGATAAAACAGTTCTTCTCAGTGGTTTGATTTCTGTTTTATGTTTTTAAATTACATTATTTCTCTTTATCGTTCGTCTACAAATGATAATATGAAATAGTTATTTATTATAATAAAACAACTTTTAAGATTTTGTAGCTGGTTTATTGGAACGAAGTTCCTTAACGCAGCTCACGGGAAATGCTGTGCACGTGCTTGTATCAAGCCTATTTGACACAATTTCTTTAATTTACAATCCCGAGTGAAGGCATATTTGGAAGCAAAAACAATTATGGACTCTTTGGATTGGATATTTACTTATAAAGTGCAGGAGGTATAGGACCTGGTAGCCAGTCACTCCTGCATGTCTATTCTGTTACAGCTACCAACCTAACTTAATCCTAAGCGAAGCGCATGAGCGCATGCTACGAGTACAAAAGATCTAATAATGCCTATCTGGATGAGTTTCACATCGGAAGCCTCATTTGAGCTTCTCACGTGGGCTGGATCTTTTCACCGGTACACTTCGACACTATGAATGAAATATAAATTTTGTATTATCCTGCTTAATGTAAGAAAGGCATTAATAATGATTAATAGTTATCTCAAGAAAAACGAGCACATTTATAAAATGAATGAATTGAAATATCTTTATTTTGCCTACTTATAAATTGTCAATTACAATGTTTTTTCGTAGACTACCACCGGATCGAAACACGGTCGTTTTTACCATCTTCTTTGATACGGAGAATAAGAGCAAGTTTCAGTATTTTCTCTTACTTACTAAAAATAGGCTTGTGTGGTTAGGTACAAACTGGTTCATTATTATGCCAGATATTTTCTGGATAAAAAGTAGTCCACATAGGTAGTCGAAAGTGCTCAATCATTTCACGATGATCCTGTCAAAATAGATGAGCGATGCATTCGATTTAGATCGCAGATAGACATGAAAGGGAACAGTTTACAAACTTCAATTGTTTTCATTCTGAAATGGAAACAATTGAACAATTCAACATGGAAAATTGCGTGGTTACGTTACGGTCGGAGTGGGGGTCTGCTCCCACTCCCTTCTTAACAGAGGCGAGAAAAGAAAATAATCTTCAAACAATAGGATATTTTCGTCGATAATTTCTGAGACAATGATTAGGGTTTGGGTTAGAAAATAGTCTGAGACTTGCCGACCTTGTTTTCGCGCACTCCGATTACGTGTCAAGTACTAAGTGTTATGTTATTAAGTAAGAGACCATTCGAGATATGCCAACTTGGTCTATAGGTGTAGCAACCAAAGCAAGCAATGAAATCTGGGGTTGGTTACAGATGTCCAAACACTTTCTATGACATGGACTGCAAACTCGTTTGCCACTTTTATATACGTATGTATATTATAAAAAGTACCGAAAAATGTAAAGTTTCTGTGAATTTAAATAGAATAGCTTTATAATAACGTTCTTCTGCCCTAAAAACACGAATAGAGTTGCAAGCGCCGATGTTCGACGGTAGTATAGTATTTGGGTTAAAGGGTTGTTGCTATTCAAGCGGACACAGCATACAGTTTAGAAACTACAAACTATTCCTCGTGATGAAATGCTCGTAATTAACACGATACAATTTCGAAATCTTACTAATATTATAAATGCAAGTTTGTAAGGATGTATTTGCTTGTTACTCTTTCACGAAAAAACTAGTGATCGGATTTCGATGAAATTTGATGATATTAATTACCGTGGCAAATTTACATTACGTGCGAAGCGAACGGGACCGCGGGAAAAACTAGTTTAATAATTAGGACACAATGAGAATTACTTAGGCCATAGACAACCACGCCAGCCAGAGTTGATTGGAAGTTTCTACACATCTATCAGAAATGTGAAATGTGTGAATTTAAGTGTCCTCTATAACTATTTGAAACAAAAATCAGAAGTTTATATATTAGGAGACAATCTACCTATCTTTATTTATGCTAGACCCATACGTTGGACGGTCAACTTCGATTCACTGCACGTACGAGTATCTTGATGAAACGTACATTTGAGAAATCTGCATTGTAGTAAGAAAACAACGATATATGCATCTTTACGAAATGTGGAGGAAACACTTTAAAAAACATACAACATGGAGGCCCACTACGTATTAATATTTAGATAAAGAACCTATACCTATACCTTATAGTTACAATTAGTAAAACTTCATCATTTCAAACAACTATTATGTTTTTTTCGAGAACAGACTCTTGCTTCATAATGGTTTGCCGGTGTAGGTACTATAAATTACCGTAGCTCAAATGGCATAGCGTAAATGGGCAACCTTGTACGCCAGGCTTCAGAATTTTACAGATGGGCAACGGGTCAACGAAAAAAGGTATCTATCCGTTTTATAAAACATGCCGTCCTAGACACTAGTTGAACAGAATATAGATGAAAAAAAACACGATTTCTACACTCGCAGCCTCGCACTAGGATTATCTTCTGTCGCGGGTGCCATGGACACACAAAGACGGATACACAAATACCCAGACCCAGAACAGAAATCTAAATTCATCCAGATGTCTGTCTGGCCGGGAATCGAACCCGGAACCCACTGCGCGTCAGACCGGTATGGTGATCGCCCCGCCACTTGGGTTGTCAAATAAATTTCAATATAGTGCATGGGATGCGGTACACCCGGGCGCCAGATGTTAGGAGGAAAGCGCACCGGTTCGATTCTCGGATATATCGGATACGGCGCGGGGTGCGTGTCCAAGTGGCAGGTGACTGGTGTTGGTTTACTCGTGAAGGCTTTACCTACAGTCCACGGGGTACACCCCTCGCCGGATGTTATGAGAGCGTCGAGAGCCGCTCGCGACAACATAGAAGTGTGAGATATTTGATACAAGGGGGCGCTAGGATATCGCTCCCACGTGGGTACTGCATGGACTAGAGCCTGTGTACACAGTTATACTGCCACAGCCAGGCCCAGGATCTTCCCTGGCAAAGGTTGCGCCTTCAAGATCCATCTACCTTTGTCGATTCATTTTAGCAACTTATATGTTTTTTTTTTTTTTTATAACACTGAAGTAACAAATGAGCATGCAGTCCATCTGGTGGTAAATGGCCACTGGCCATAGACATCTGTAAGAAAATTCATATATGTCTACAGGTGCGTTGCTACTTCCTACTACTAGGATGTCACCTCATATATAAGTAAGCCAGCAACCTTCTACCGAAGAACTGCTTCAAACTAGAAATTCTTTTAGAAATTACACCCTTATCTAAGAGATATTGAGAGACCCCTGAGAATTATTCTAACGTACTTTATATTATACATATATTAATTTGTTCTAAGTATATCTCCCTCAACTTATTATTGTGCCACTATTGGCACAGGTCTTCTCTCGGAATGAGAGAGTTTGAGGTCATAGTCAGTGAGGCCATAGTCCACCGCGCTGGCCAAGTGCGAATTGGTAGACTTCACACACCTTTAAGTACTTTTTAAAGAACTCTCGGATGTGTAGGTTTCCTCACG
>DWLI01004941.1:0-10450 GCA_018249915.1 Cecropterus dorantes dorantes
CATAAAGGATAATTCATAGATAAGATGCATGAAAGATGGCAAAAATAGCTCGATATAGGTTACTAACTGTCCAAGGTTGAATGAGTATGATTCGACCGGGGAGGTATCAATTTACACCCATTTCTAGCGTGAACAGTTAGTGCAATTCATTGGAAGGGTGTGTTTAACTTTCATATGAGGCGACCATCTTATACCCTTTCATCTGACGACCCGCGTGGCGGAGCGGTCACCATACCGGTCTGACGCGCAGTGGGTTCCTGGTTCGATTCCCGGTCAGACAGACATCTGAATGATGTCTGTCTGACTGAATTTAGATTTCGGTTCTGAGTCTGGGTGTTTGTGTATTCCTCTTTGTGTGTCCATGGTACCCGCGACACAGGAGAAAATCCTAGTGTGAGTGTAGAAAGCGTGTGCGTGTTTTTTTTTTATAGCAGCGCATCTGTAATTGTCTTCAGAAAAGGTATATCCATGAACGAAAGTGACTACTTTACCATCAGGTAGACATGCTCGTTAGGTATTTTAATTTTACAAAAATAAAACCTCTTTTCTGAATAAGATAAGTTTTAAAAGCAATTGAAGAATTTTCGTGAATATACGTTTTTTTTTTATTATGTTTTTGATGATGATTAAAAAATAGGAGCCTACGGCCCATTTATTCCTTGGAAGACTGTAAAGATATTATAATTAAAATTATATTTTGTTACCTTAGAGTTTTGCAGTTTGTGCCATTCTGGAGTAAGATAATATCGGATGCCCTCAGTGGCTCCAGGGAGTGTCACCCCTCGGGCCAGGAGGATCAGTAGGACTACATAAGGAGCGAGCGCTGTCACCCATACCACCTGCATAAGACACGATACTGGTTATCTATGATCATTATTACAATTTAGTACAATTATGATTTTAGAAGAATATTTATCATAAACGATAGATTCGCTAAAAGTAATTTAAATAGTCTACATTGGAAAAAGTCGATATTAGACCATTATAGGCTATTGTACTCAAGAAGCACTTTTTCCGTAATGTTTTGGCGATGGTTTCTACAACATTTTTTGAACATACTACGGTCAGAACGGCTAAACTTGTATAAAAATAAGAAAGTAAGTATAAATTTAAAGAGAGAGGGTTACATTGGGTTTAAGATATGCCTCTAAATATTTTGTTGTATGATAGTTTAATATTAGTAAACGTATAGTAACAAACACGTAACAGTAATTTATAAATATATTTTTGATTAATTATTGTCATCAGACTCTTCAAAAAAGGTGTGAAAAAAGATCTCCATCAAAGCCGGCGATGCATTGGCGACTCCCATGGTGTTGCAAATGTCCATAGGCGACGGTGATTACTTTCCATCAGGTAGCCCGTCTGCCTTATCGTTAGGTTTATGTATAAAAAAGTAAATTTACTCTTCCATAGACAACTAGGCTCAAACTGGTAATGTCCTTTGTCCAACTTACCTTACCAGCACTGCGAACGCCTTTCCAAAGCGAGAAGTAGACGAGAACAAACACACCGAAAACACACAAGGCTAGGGATGGTTTGATCGGCCCCATATCATCCAGACCATTAGACCGGTGTTGTTCAAGAACATTGCGCCTGTTTTGACAAAGTTAGTCCATTAGATTCATTAACTCGTATGATTTTAAAATAGATGCTTTATTTATAATGTTATAAATGTCTTTGTAGGACTTGCTTCTTATTATTTTTAGCCTTGAAGTTAATTGTTTATTGGAATCTTGTAATTTTAAAAAGATTAAACGAAAGGAATCGAATCTGTTTGTACAAATTTCAGGTAAGTAAGTATCTGAAATAGAACAAACTGTGTTCCGAGTTGTTTTAAGAACTTATATTAGTTAAGTCATAAAAAACAAATGCAAATTCTTTGCCTTACAAACGAATAGCATGTGGCCCATAAGCCCATATATCCACCTAATCTTCAAAAAATCGACTTGTTTATAATCAAAATTGGACCAATTTAAAAATCCTATTCTATCAAGAATAGAAATTTTATTTATTTATAAATTTATAATGGTTTTAAGAATCTATTTGAAGAAGCAAGAAGTCATAATTTAACTACAACAAAATGTTTCAATTGATATTCTATGCCATTAAAGTTCTTACTCAAAGAACTCCTTTGCTGGCGTGCTCGAGTTGGCGTTGATCTGGGGACTGGTGACGGGGTTGCAGAGTGGCGTGTTCCAGGTGTTGTCGCAGCTGGTCCACGGTAACACGGAGTTGATGGAGGCCAGCGACGCCACCAGGTAGTACACCGCCCAGCCGATGATGGTGTTGTAGTACATGCCCATGTAGATGTCGATCATGCATATCGCGTAGCCCACACCTGATGATATACTCCGTTTAAGCATACGTTAGGCCTTTGGTGGCACTACCATTACCTATTACTAATAACATTAGTCATATGCTCTGGTTTAAAAGATAAAAAAGATCAGAGCAACTTAGACCTTAGCATTAGTAATACATCTGTGGCCGTAATAAATTAGACTCCAAATCAGTAAAGTAAACATTCCTTTATTTATTTATTGCATCTGTATAAGTATAAAAATGTAATGCCAATTTATCGCGATAGGGTTGTTACGACTTCAGTTTTCAAGAAAAGAATTAACATAAGGCAATCTATGTATTATGTTACCAAAGTTTTATTTAACGTTTCGAAATGATTTATTAGGAACTCCCTTCACTGTTACTCAAATGGCAATAACAGAATAATTTGTAAACAATGAATTGCCTTATGCCAACGAATTCATTACTAACAAATGGCAAGTAAACTGAATCAAAGCATTTATCTCTTACAATAAATCTCCAAACCGGTTAAAATCGAATTATTCTTCGAGGTTCCAAGTTTGCGCGGCAAACGGCGCCATGTTTGATAGAATCAGCGCCATCTGTCGCCGGATAATCAAATAAGATCGCATCGCGCGCTAATTAGTTTATACGTCTCGAGGCTCGATTTATTCGCATTGATAGCGAATCTCTGATTAATAACGGATTTAAATCGTGTTATACATTTCGCATGGATTTATGATTGTTACAAGCAGATTAGAGGATCTTATTTTTGAAGTAATATCGGATAATATAAAAAAATATTATTCTTGAATGATCAAGATATTTTTTTCCACGGTTACCGTGTTTAGCAGTGACTGCTGATTACAGCAGTGCATAGGCGGATAAGGGGGGTTAGGGATTTCGGACCCTCCTTAGCATAGGCGAGGAAGAAGAAATTCTCCAAACGTGGACCTTTTATTGTGTGGACAAAAAATTTTGGGGGCTAGCCGAATTTATTCGTATCTATCACCACAGTAGGGGAAAGGCCCTAAAAAAATCTAGATACACCTATGAAGCAGTAAAAGCATAATTTCGCAAAATGTCATTACTCATCTTCGCGGTTAAATTTCTTAACCGCTTCTCATGAAATGTTAAGAGAAGATATGGTCCTATTTTAGATTGAATTTACAAAGCCCATACATACGCATTATAAAATACAAATATTAGCAGATAAAACACAATAATTTTCTTCTAAATTACAGTTAAATCTAAAAGTGCATGTCCTGAATTTGGCGTCTATTTGGTTACTTGATAAATGTGTTACGCTCATAAAGTGACTTCACACATTTGATTGCGTGCGATAAGGAAATGTGCTGGAAAATGATGTATGCGACTTTGATACGCAACGTTTAGGTGACGCGCACAGATTTCTTATATGATATCAAACGAAGTATTTAGGTTTCATGTTGTGTATTTACAAAAAAATAAATTTAGTCTAGTTTTCGTACTTAATTACTGGAATTTTGATTAATCCATTACTTTACGCCTTGTGCGTACGGGTCTACATTCAGAGTGAAAGGAGATTAGGTCAAAATCCGTTGTCAATAAATCAAAGATTTGGGACAGATGTCATATGAATTAAATTCATGTATGTTATTTGAATATATGATACTCTTAATGTGTGACGCCCTATTTAAAATACACGTCAATCATATTGTAAATTTTACAAACCGTACCAATAATAAAAACGGAAGTTATTTCATGTCAATACATCGCAAGAATTTTCAACAATATTTTGAAAATTCTTGAAAATTTTTCACGTATGTTAGGTCCTAGTGATATATGTGTGATCAGTTTATGGTAAATACGACTCTACTAAAAGACTAAAAATATGTAGAATCACATTGGCCCATTGCGGTCTCTTACGAGTCTATTAAATAAAAGTTCCAGACACAGACCTTTTTGTACTTAAAACGTAAAACGAAGCGATTCAATAAAAACAAAACAATTTAGATTACCAAAAATCTAAATTATTATGAACAAATAACTTTCAACTGAACTTCATAAATATCCTGTGGTCCTCTCAGATAAAGTCTTGTAAGATCAAAAGATGTCCGAGTATCAGTATAAAATAATTAATATTCTCCCAAAAAGCAAGTTCTTGGTCGTTTGCGAGTTCTGCATTTAAAGCTTCGAAGTTAGCGAGGGATGTTCTGATTGGTCAAATTATTGCGACGGGTATACCCAGAGACAATGCCAATAGATCACGAACGGAAAAATATGAAGATAACGTAAGTACGTTTTTGAAAAACACGCAGAACTATACGGTGATTTAAGGAAAAAAAAACATTAGAAATAACATATAAAAGCTGTTAATGTCGATAAACGATTAGATATTTATCATATGTTTCGAAAAAAAAGTATTTGAATATAACATCAGTAACGATATGGCTAGTATGCTGATAGCACTATCGTGAACTATATGTTCATTTTTGATATGTCTCGTCTTTGTCTCATTAACATCCGTCTACTTGATAAAATGTGATTAAAATATTTAATTATGTTTTTTGACGAAAATGAAAGTGCGGGCTCTATGTACTTAGGAAGGGTTTTCGAAAACTAGGTTTCATTTCAACAATATTAAGCAGGAGATGACAGCCGACGCAAAAATCAATAAATTATATTTTCGTAACTGAAATCTTGATTAATTTTATCTAAAGATTTCGCTTCGTTCAACATATACGAAAGGTGACGGTTAGTTTTAAACGTCGATCGGCAATGAGGCTTTGCTCAAATATTTGTCGAACCGATCGTGGGACTTACGTTCGTCCCTCGTTCGGGGGCTTAAGTGCTTCTCGATGAGGCTAGTCAGGAATGTAAGCTTAGAAGTACGTGGAATTAGACATAAAATTCCAATTAAAATTGTACGAAACTTTATAGAAATAAGTACAATTG
Source organism: Cecropterus dorantes dorantes (assembly GCA_018249915.1). Taxonomy (NCBI): domain Eukaryota; kingdom Metazoa; phylum Arthropoda; class Insecta; order Lepidoptera; family Hesperiidae; genus Cecropterus; species Cecropterus dorantes. Next base: position 5,239 of record DWLI01004941.1, read on the forward strand.
TAGAGTCTGTTTAGAATTTAACAATAACTGCCATGTTATAAGTTTTTAGTTGTAGAACTTATATGCCAAATGTATTAAAACCTAAAAACTTATAACTTTCGTTACGACTTTTTTTAATTGTCTTTATAACGAAGTGTAAAAGTTTGTAGGACGAAATGTGTTTGTCTATGGTATTGTAGCTGCTAAATGATTGGATTAATTTGTATGCACAATATTTGTAATATTTAGAAAAGGTTTTATTTCGGCGTTCTTGGCTTCTATTACGATAATCTCTTTAGCCGTTTAAATATAAACAACCCTTTACAAGATGATGTTTAAAGATTATAATGTTTGATTTAGTTTATTTGCCATTTAGAAATGAGTATCTAGTCTTCAATTAACTCTATATGAGATTGGCTTCTTAACCAAGATCGTATGTGTTGATTCCCTTAAGGATTACCAGTACTTCGAGTATGTTCAAACCTTCAAACGAACACGAGGATATGTTAAAACACGAGGATATGTTAGTGTAAGTGCGTCAATCGGAATCAGTTTCATACATTTTAATCCCATTGAGCAGCGGTTCGTCTGCCGCTAAAAGCATTGCCTCCTGTATATTTATAAAGGTCAGCGACATATATTAAGCTGGCTCGAGCCCCACTTCAACTGAAGCACTTTTGTTTCAGTGAAAAATGGAGTGTAAGATAAAGCTTTCGAAGTTAACGTACGATGTACTTAATGATTAATAAGTAATCGTAATCGTAGCTTGTAAATTTTGGTATGCGAGAAATATCAACTGTGTCGGTTGGATCAGAGTAGTTATCATAAAAACGGGATAATTCCTTTAATAACGATCAGAGACACAGTTTCCGGGTTCAAACTCCGGCCATACATTCATTCATCTTATACATATCTATGTATATGATGAATGAATATACCTGGGTTTGCTTGTTTATTCGTCTTCGTGTATCCATAGTATCGACTACACAGCATAAATTCTAATGAGGGATTTGAGTGTAGAAAGTGTTATTATTATTATTATTTATATAAAAATGGTAGACATATTTCGGTCCAATTTCGTAGAAAAAATACAAGTATTCAATTGAAGTTTTTAAAGATTTATGTACCAACAAATAATTAATTACTATCGCTATAAAAAACAATACATTTCCTTTATTTTCTACATTATAAAATTCAACAATGCAGAACATCACAATGATTAGCAATATTCCAATCGCCTCGATATAGTCCACAAGGGAATCGCACGGGAAGACCGGCTTCCCCAGGGATCAAGTCTATCACTTTGCGTTTAAGTAATTACAGCGGCTATCTGTATTTTGAAAGAGTGTTTTGTACCATAGACTCAATTTCAACGTCAAGTTGCGTATTTTTCGACTGCGTCAGAACGAGGGTAACATCTTTCAAGCGTATGTAATTCTTTAATATTAATTTTATTTATTTTTATCAGATTATATTGATCTATGTGTGTTAGTAGGGACTTATATATTTACTTATAGATAAATTAAACGTCTAATGTTCACCTTAGCAAATGCCTATCTATACTGAAATTCATACGAAAAATCTTAAAATTGTAGACATATTCGTAGCTCCGTAGCTTACCTACACTTGTCAAGATGCTACGCCGTAGCAAGATGTTTCTTAACCCCTATGCAAGATAGAACTAAATACTTTCGGAGTAATAATTTTAGTCGACAAGGCATGTTTATTCAAATTAAATCGTTTCTACGTATGTTCTGGGCGGGTAATGTTACTGATAAATTATGGTAATTGAGAAATCCTTGTTACTCTTAAATTGGGCCGTAGATGTAAGAATCGGATCTGGTAATGTTTTTTAAAGATGTGTTATGGACTTGATTTAAGATACACTTAAACGGTTCATACAATTTTTATATTTTTTTTATGTAATTTTATATATGTTTGTAGTTTGATAGCACAACCGTTCTCCATTAAATTATTACCGTAGCGGTTAACCATGTAAGTTGTACTGGGTTAAATTCTTGCAACTAGATATTTAAACCATAGTATTCAGATTTTGGCACTGGGACTAATATATTTAGAAGGTGGTCTTGTCAGTAGATATAGTTCCTTTGGGAGGTACTTCCATATTTATACCGTGAGCCAGTTGTTGCGTTTTAGCGGGAGGGTGTGGATGGAGGCGACCAACTTAGCCCTCTGGAGTAACTATGTTCCTGTAATCAGCTTCAAGGATAATCTCATTTTAACATCGAGTTGATTACATGTGTTCATGTGTGGCAGTGACTCCTTACTATCACGTGAACTGCAAGTTTGCCATTTCAATTTTATAAAAAAGATGACTTAGTATTCATGGACTCGGCCGTATTTCTGTCCACGGTATTCAAGACACACAGGCTCCTAATATGAAACTATGTAGGTATATTACCTTTAAGTGCAGGACAGATCCGTTTCCAGAGTGTGAGACAGCCGCAGCGGTGGTACTGGCCTAACGCGAGCTCCATGAAGAAGAGTGGGAGCCCGCCGAACAGCAGCATCACGCAGTATGGGATTAGGAAAGCACCTAAGAGGCAACAAAGATCAAGCAAGAAATTTACCGAATAACCGTGTATTGTGATTACAATTGCGTTTGTAAAAAGAGGGATATATAACGAATTTCAAACTAATGACATTTGAATTGAATTGCGTATGATTAGGATAATATATTACAAAATTAACGATATCTGATCTATTATGGATGACCTACCCATAATAGTACAGGTATCATTCATTTTGTGACGGCATTTTTGGAATCATCAGTGGAAGCTTCCTGAGAGACACGAAGCCCTTGGTTGCAATCAACTAAGTGTCAAATGACACTCAAATAAAAGTCATTTTACTCACCACCGCCGTTCTGATAGCAGATGTAGGGGAAGCGCCATACGTTGCCCAGGTCCACCGCGAAGCCGACCACCGCCAGCAGGAACTCCGCCTTTTTCGCCCAGGTCTCTCGCTCGCGAGGTGGTGTCAACGATACTACTATGGATCTTGTTTTTTGAACCTGCTATAAAAATGGTATAAATGGCGAGCATATCCACGCAAAGATTCATTATGGTGAGGTTCCATTGGTACAGATGATTGCAGACTATAAGATACACGTATGGCTTGAACAGGATTCATCTTTAAAATATATATTTTAAATATTATTAGAGTAGCAAATGAACACGGAGTCCATGGTGGTAATGATAAATGACCTGTCCCCATGGACATCTAGCATGAACGCTAGAAAAAGGAGAGGGATCGATATATGCGTTGCTACTCCCGAAGACTAAGGTTGGTTTATGTTGCCTAATGCTTATTTGATAAGGGTAACCCAGAACCTACAGCACTTTTACTGGCGTAATGACCACTATGATATTCGTATGTACTGTGTTAAAAAAAATACAGTTATCCATGATGATGGTATAAAAGGCATTGGCCTTCTCCATCCATGAGCCTTTTAAAGTCCGCTGCTGGAAATAAACTTCCCTTGATTGTTTCTGTCAATATTTTGCGCGCTTGGCTTGCATCTTGGTGATTAAGTCTTTGGGTTGATTTTTTCCATTACTTTTGTCCTTTTGTACGACTTGTACTTTAGTCACTTTCTACGACATTCACGGGATGAGATTAAGTATTGCTATTCAAGGTCGTCACTACATATACGGATATTTTCATTTAAAGCGTGTATATATTAACATTTAATTGCTATGATAGGGAGAAAAAAATTAGTTCATGACACCCACGTTGTTGGGCGGCGGTGCTGGCGCGGGCGCGGGCGCGGGAGCGGGCGCGGCGGGCGGCGCGTCCGGCGCGGGCATCTCCGACTCCGCCGTCTCGCCGTCACTCTCGCCGTTCCGCCGCTCGAGCCCTGGGCTCTGGCCCTGTAAAACACGCTTGTTATATTTCCAAATTCTCAGAAAGAACGGTGCATGAATTTTAATAATGCATAACACTGCTGTTATTAGGCAGAAATAGGTGTGGTGGTAGTAACACATAAGGAACGAAGTTCCTTATCGGGCATTGCGAAAGGGGGCTAGGCGGAAAAAATTAAGACCAACAGTTGTAACGACACTTTTTGGTGCGCGTTACCCCAGCAAGAAAGTAGCACCTAGAGTAATATGAGTGGGACATATAATTTGTACTCAATCAGGTCCCTTGATACCTCTCAAGTTTTTTTTATACTACCACGAGATCGGAACGCAACCTCAAATGAGGAGATCCGGCGAGAAATTGCTGTTTGCCTTTTTGTAATATTTTTTTATGATAATTGTAAATAAATATTTATAAAAAATATAAAAATAAATATTTATTTCTCAAGTAATCGAGGTGTAGATTTTGGATTAATTTCATGCATCTAAAATCCACCCAAAAGATAAGAACGGAGATTCGAAGCTTGTATAACATAGATAGTTAATAGTTAAAGTATCGGTTATTCACGTCAAAATCATATGTACTCGTATAATGAAAGGTAGGTAACATACTATTCCAATATAAAAATAAATTGACATGATTATTTATAAGATCTACGAACTTCTATACATCTATACTATAGATCTACCAACTATCAAGTTAAACCTAAAGAACTATACTTACAGGGATAGCTGATTCAGCGCGCAAGATTTCTTTGCACAAAAACCTTCAGAAAATCGGGGTAACGGGTGTGCGTTCTAACCCTTAGTTAAATCTAACCTTCCACACTATAATAATGTAGCATGATACGGCATTATTTGCGATTCGAAGAACGTTACTTTTCTAAGTTTATTGTAGCTAAGTAAAACTTTGAATACACATAAAATTATAGTTCGAACTTTATCAACATGTAAATGAATATGACATCAAATGTAATTATTATAGTTTTTTTTTATTTTATTAACCGACTGCGAAAAGGAGATGGTTCTATGTTCGCCTGTATGTATTTTTTATGTATGTTCATCGATTTTTCCCCTTATTTGTGGACCGATTTCCAAAATTCTTTTTTTATTCAACAGAGTATACTCCTGAGGGGGTCCCATAGGCACCAAATCAGGATCTGATGACGGGATCCCAGGGAAATTGAGGGCAATCTTCAAATGTTATAGGCATGGGCAATGTTTTTCATATATATTCTAAAGCTATTGAGACATTTGCATATAGTCGTCATCATCTCATGACCCTAAGGTGATGAAGGAAGGTACAACTCTTCAATGCTAGCCAATAAAGAATTGTACCTTTCTGTGAGGTA
>DWLI01004942.1:0-10450 GCA_018249915.1 Cecropterus dorantes dorantes
AACTTATGTTCTATATGAAGTTATTTACAGATGTCCATGGGCGGCAGTGACCACTTACCATCAGGTGGACTGCATGCACGTTTACTACTTCAATATTATAAAAAAAAAACCTTAATAAGCAGTTTTGTCCTATGTTCGAGGTCCAGATCAGATCGCAAGTATGGGTCTCAAATATAAATTCTCAAATATAATATCAAGTCTTTTACAAGTAATGTTGACTTTATCTAAGAGAAATAACAAACAAGTATTTAGCTCACCTGATAAAACTATTTCTACCAATGACCCCTGTTACAATGCTAATAATATGAAACGTCTTGAAAATGTAAATCTGCTATGACACATCATTAAATGTAGTGTGATTCTAGGTTTAATGATGTGTCAGAGCAGATTCAGATCAGAGAAGCAGAAACAGCACTACACTGTGTTATAAAACAGAATATCAAATATTATAACGCATACAAAGAGCAAATGAATACATAATAATGGAAAATATCCCAGATATCCAGTTACTATTTGCTATTAAACAATATTTTAAAATATGGTCAATCAATAGCCTGGCTAAGCTCATTCATTGAAACAGCCTGATTGAATATAGAATTGATCACGCGATTTTGATAAAGCGAATATGCAAACAACACAAACTTATGTATAGACGAAATATAATAGCAGATTTTTATATTCTAAAATGTTCGTATTTTAAAATTGGAAATAAAACGCTAACACCAATCTGCATAGTTGTGCATTCCAACGCTATCGCAGTTGCCCGCAGTTGTAATTGTTATGTAAATGACGAGGCAATTAACTTGCACTCGGCCGATGCGCACACAGATAGTTGCTCGTTACTGTGACAACCTTTCGAACTTACATGTGCATTGTTCTATATCCGCCCTTAAAGGTTTTATTTTACTAAATGAGTTAAAATCGGGGTCTCGGCATAAATGTACATTAATAAATTCGTATAAATGTTGATGACCATTTTTGATTTATAATGTTATCATATAATGTTCACACATTTATTTCTGGTGATCTGCTGGTTTATATAATTTATGAACGCATTTTGGCTTTATAGCTATGTTTGCACAGTATGAGCACAATATATAAGAGGACTTTGTATTTTGTGTTGTTTCATAATATTATGTTATCGGCGTCGAGTGGAACACTCACTCCAGTAGCAAACTGCAACATAACAATGTTGGTAATACTGTTAAAATATCTAAAATACAAAAGTAACTAATCTCCAAGTTAAAAAAATACCAATGATATCAAAGCCTAGATACCTATCATTTGTACTGTTTCATATGTTTAAATAACATTTTTGAATCATTGAGATCAGATATCAATCATAAAGGGCGTCTACATAAATACGTATTCAATGTTAATAAATTTTTGATACGTATTTACATTCGTAATGTTGACCGTACTATTTAATACAGTTAATAAACATGGAATATTATGATATTTCTGAAAACATCCTCATTACACTGTTGTTGAAAATTATTCTCTTTAAATATTTGCGTAATCGAAACTCGTAACTAATTAACTATTAATATATTAAAATGTGTTGTAAAGCAAATACCACAAGACCCCACTTATTTAACATTCGTTTCCACCCTACGTAACCTTTGTATATTTATTTAATTCTATCGATATCTCTGCCGCGGGTCGGCATGCCTATCGCTATACTATAATGAGGTTTTTTGTTCAATTTTTTGTCTCGATCGAAGTTTTTGTGGCGCCTTATCACAACCTATCCCAAACGCCACGCTGCAATGGCAATGCCGTTACATAACGATACAAAATTTAATCATATATTCACTGTGACATTAGACTGTTGATTTCTGAATTTTATTTGGAATGTGTGATACTGTGCTGGTTTTTATCTCGCCTAACATAAACCCTTAACATACATGAAATTTCGATGTTAGTATAAATAATATCTATATCCGAGACCAGAGTGAGTGTTGAGTAGTCACAGTATAACGCTTCTACCCATCTTCTTGATTTGTTAGTTGTCTCTTATGACATCCACGAAAAACGCGGGAAGTCTGACCGCCGGTTCTACACAGCATTGTTGTCTGTTACTTGAGAAAAATTTGATGTTTCATTGACATTAAACGAAATTTGGCATCAAAAATGAGAAAAAAACGATAAAATGTGATCTTTCCTTACGACTTTATCTCAATTTTCGGACGCAAAGATAAGCGATATGTAGACATAACTTAACGCAGATTACATGAGTGCCAGACGAAATGATATATTTATAGACCCTTATCTATTTAGATTTAGTTAGTCATATCAGTTTAGGAAGAGATAGCATTCGCCTTACATCTTTCCTTTTTCCTTATATTCCGTGAACCAACTATTCTAAATATCTGTTTACTGAATAAATGAATGTTTCTCTTATATTTTCCAACGCGAGCGATTCTTTCGTAGACGCACTCAGCGTTTTATCGTTAGGTCATTACTAGCTCAAGCCCTAGACTAGATCATCGTAGGTCTGCAAAAAGTTACTTTATATCTATGGCGTGTTTACTTTAATACTACGTTCGTAGTAATTTTGCGTGTATCCAGCCGCCTTTGAAATAATTACGGCAGCTCGACGGATATAATTACATCAGCGCGGTACCAGGGCGGCATGACCGCGTAGGTACGTCTGGCGGGAGTCCGTAAATAAACACGAGTATACTATACACTGAAACATAAGTACGTGATACACGTCTGTAGGATTACTCAGATGCATTAGGCATGCTGATAGAAATAATACGTTTTTTGTAAAATCCATTTTTACTGCACCAGGTTATGGAATGAAGTAATTTTGAGGGATGATAGAATTTTTATCCTATCGAAAAGTATATACTGTACTGTACTGTAGGCATCTTTTTGAAATATTTTGTGATGAAAAAAATGTGGCAAGAATATCAAGTTTGTTACTCATATAGACAACAGTTAAGCACCTCTAGACCGGTTTCCATTGCGTTGACTTCTGATAAATCTTAGCCATTGCTGCATGGTACTAGCATTTGTTAGAAATTTAAAGAAGGATTAGATATTTTAGATGTTTTTGTAACTACTCATAGGTTAAACTAATATTAGTTAGCAAATCCTAGAGAGGTTTACCGTCCTAAAATAATTAGGCGGATGGCTAAAGCCAATTACGTTGGTAAGTAAGAGCCACGTAACAGGGTGGCATTGTCTGCCGGGAAGCCCTAACCTGTCCCTATAATGGAGTTATCAGACTTTATTACAAGGTCTGTAATAACAAATATATACAAATAAAAGCGTTGGAGGAATATGTAATTTAAGTAGGTATTTGCCATGGCGAATTTTCCCTTTGGCTGTACTAGTTAGATGTATCCAATATCCGAACCGAAGACAAGACTTTCTATCAAAATCCAAAACAAAGACTTCAAGCCAATTTAAAAATAAGCTTTTCATAAAAAAAATAATCAGGTTGCGGAATAAATGGACATGTACATTTTAACATAGATATGTACGAGTCCGAGTATATACATTTAATCAGACAAATATCAGTATGATATAAGAAAAGTATCAGTTAAATATTTAGAACAAATAAAACGATTTTATGGAAATTTTATGGACATGTATTCTTTGAACTGAAATTTTTAATCTTGCATTTTAAAACATCTAATATTTTTTGCCGACCGCATACACAAGAGTACTCAGATATAATCAAATTTAAACGGAATATGAGACCTACAGGAATTACAAAACAAATAACGTTTTGGATATAACTTGGGGGCTAATTAAATACGATATTTAGCTGCGCAAATCCTTTTGACATTTTCTGCTATTTACTAATACCATTAGGTACCAGAGCCGCGGTAGCGTCAGCATGCCTAGCATAAATATAGAATTTGTTAATTTATCACAACTAAATACGTTTGGCTGCAAATCTAATTTATTTTGTCGTCTACAAAGTAGTGTGAGTGGAACATTTAATATTAATATTTATGTTTAAATGGCAATAACATACTATCATATACTCGTGAATGACATTTGTTTATGTAAATTCGTTGAGTAACAAACTTGTTTATTTTACGGTAGCTGCAATTTTTTTGTCTTTGAAATCAAGTAAATTAATATATATGCAAGTAAGTTATTATCTTGTTCTTTTTGTAATTCCGGTAAGGAACTTTTTTATTTGAGCATCGCAATTATTTTTAGTTTTAATACCCATCATAAATCATTTTTTTCTTTAACTAAAAGACTATAAAGTTGGCTTAAATTAATCTTTATATTTAAATATTATATATGGTTTTCAAATTCTTACAAAATCAATGCTTTGCCACCAACGTGCCGACTTCTCGTAATAGTGGCTCTGCCGTGTTCAACAGGTGCGGTAGATTTATCTCTCCGAGATTGAGTTATGAATTATTTATTATAATTACGAATACATAGGAAACCGTCGGAGGAACGAGTTAATGTGGGATCATAAATCAGAGTCAAAATTTTGCTCTCGGTTAAAGTATATATCTAGATTGTAACGATGACGGTGCAGTACTGTCGGAGCTTGGTTAGTGTTTGAATCCAGTCTCATTAGGCCATTTTGTACTTTAGTTCGTACTCATGTGGGCGAGCAACACAATGTAGTGATCAAGGTTTGATCAATCATGGATCCTTCTTCGCTAATGCGTCAACAGACGCTTAGGCGGCATAATTTACTAGCAAAAGGGACCGTTTGTATTCATAAAGACAGATCCGCACAGATTCATTCATTTTGCTATTGGACGGTAAGTTCTGTAGCGTTCTTTTCTGGTACATTCTGTGAATAGATATTCAGGTTTATTTTGAAGAAACTTCCGCTTGGCTGTAAGTTGTTTCTCTTTTCATGTAATCAAATTCCCTCTTTTCATAGTCGGACAAATAACATTATAAAACTACAACAGTGCTTAAGACAATATTTTAAATCCAATTAAGAATTTGCGTAAAATCTATTGAGTTAACCTTTACCAAGTACCTTTGAACTTAACATAGATCATTGCAGGTGCAACATTGCACAATGTACGTACGAAAGGGCGTCTATATCGGGCGACAGTAAAATATGTCACGATCAAACACAATGTAAGGGCGAAATTAATCACAGATGCATTTTTGTAATGGCGCGTGCTAATGTTGCGACTTGCACAATGCATTTTGTAAGTGCAACGGTCTTTGTATGAAAGATATGGGTGTCAGCGAGCACATACTAGCATTTATTTTAATTAGCTCATCGCGAAAACTTTTAACTCATTAAATATTATATATATTGCCGACTCACTTTCATATGAGGCGACTATCTCAGTAGCAATGCATCTCTGGTTGACTTTTGATTGAACCTCTGTTTTATATGAATTTGATTACAGATGTCCATGGGCTGCAGTGACCACTTATTATCATATTGTCTGCATGCTTGTTTGCTTCTTCAACCATATAAAAAAATCAAAAAACTTATTTCGTAAAAATCCTTTATTTTTAATTAATCTTGAAATAATAGTAAATTATCAAGTAAAGGGTTTTCTATTTGATTTTTTTAAAATATTTTTTCATTTCTAATAATACAAAATATATTGAGCGTATTGATTGTTTTTGCTGATGGTACCTGTTTGTCTGACGGGAGCTGGCGCCCCCTACCGCTCTCGGTATAAATCTAGTCTAGACGTATAGGTGCAGGGGAATGTAATACCGTCGCTGTTATTTGATCTATTTCAAATTTCATTTTTTCGTATATCAGAAATATTCTACGAAGTTTTATGTACACACATTCGTAGTTTGTAGATAGATAGAACTATTTTAATGAGGAATTCTTAATCGATTAATCGATGTAGCATTGTATCAAAATCAAAATTTTATGTCATTTCTAGTAGCACGGTTCGGTTTGGTTCCCTCACGTTGTGGTATGGGATTCAAATCACAGGTGCGTGTGATTTTTGCCTACATATCTTCAAATGTCACATTGCTAGGTCAAGGGTATTTTCACGATTGAGGTAAGCTTAGAATATTGCGCTATATAGATTTAATTTACTGCTCCGAAACTTCGTACAATTAACTTTTTCAATCTTTTTTCCATTTTTTTTAAATTTTGAATATTTACTTCACATTTAAATGAACCATTAGATAAACGAGAACAACGTTGACGTTAAATACTAAACTTCTATTCTGTGAACGAAATTGCGTTAATCCTTCGCTGTCTTAATATTTGAATATTTTAAAACTTTTGAAATCTGCGTTATTATGAGTTAAACCGTGACGTGAACTAAGCGGGGAAGCGTGGCAGTGTTGTCATAAATTTCCTGTAAGCTTCATGACTATGAAGCCATTTACCAAGTTTCCACTAAACTACACTTGGAAGTTAATTCGGAACGGCTTTAAAATTTCATGTAGGGAATTTTATGAAGAATATAAGAAGTGGATATCATTTTACTGGGATATCGTGGTAAAGGTGGGTTTTGGGTAGTGCCACTTTTTATCAAACTTTAAATTATAATACAAAAGTTTTTAAGGATGAATGAATGTCTGTCACACTTTTATACAGAGCACTAAACTGATTTGTATAAAATTAGCACACAGATAATTTAAGGTCTGGATTATGACATAGAGTTTAATTACACTATACTTTTCTATGGTAAACAAAAAGAGCTGCGTTCAAAAGCTAGTCTTATATATGGTTGCATTTTCTATCCCAAAACTGAGGGAGCATGGAACATTCTTTAAATTATGTTCCTACTATTTTATTGGATAAAATACATTTGTATGTATATTATTATTTCTCATTATAGGTGTAATTTAGTAATTTTAATTACGACGTTATTTTTGCATCCACTAAACGCAACGTCGCGTGTAACAAAAAATATATTAAAAGTGCACAACTACATATATACTTAGGGTTGGATCAATTTTCCTTTCTAGAAAAACTTTGTAGTGACGCACCGGTGTCGAACCGGTAGTGGTTTGTACAACACATTAACGCACAGCAGTGCTTCCAGATTGTGATTGTAAAATTACAGTGTTTTTTACTAAAAATACTTAAAAAATACTGCACATTTTGTAAAAAAAATTGATGACCAAAATAAGAAAGGCCATTCTTTCATCAAATTTATAATAAAATTTTATTGTATACTGTAATGATTCATTACAGTAATGATTACAGTAATGATACTGTAATGATTCATTACAGTATAATTACAATAAAACTTCATTTTTAAGTTGAAAATACTTTAGATGTACTGTAATTACTGTGCATTTAGTGCAGTCAGACGGTCTGGATCAAATTGTCATGTCACTATTAGAATTTTTACTATTTTGCCACGGAACCCTAACAAGTGAATGTCCATCTATACAGCTTCAAAGGGGCACAGGACTACAATTAACTTATTGTTGCTAATGAACAATTGGAGCGAAAGTGTAAATTAAGCAATTAGCTTTAAACGCGTGGCAATTGACCGGCAACTTGTATTGAACGTACCGACCTGCTTGCTTGTCTCTAACAACTTGTAATTAAGAGCTGCCAACATAAAAATTGTTATTTTACGTTTACCTACCTATTTCTTTTCAACGATATGAAGTAGCAAATTATGAAATAACAATTAACCCTGATTGTGTGGTTTGCCGCCCATGGTCCTCTAATAATATTACTACCCACAAGCACATTAAGATTTTTCCTGTTAAACCCACAATGGTTCCATGGATATACAGACACAAAGTCTGTTCTGGTTATCCGTGTAAATACACAGATAAATACTAAACAGAAATCTAAATTAATCAAAACATCGGTATAGCCGCGCGGGTCAAATCTTAACAATAGTATTAAACGTAACCCACTAATCAATAGTCATAAACGTAAAATGTGCTCATAAAGCAATATACACCTTGTATTAGCAATAAGGAGAAGGAGAGAAAATTCGACAATAGTGTTGATAAGTCCTAATACGTGTTATCTAGTAGGTACAACTTACATAGCTGTTATCAACTAAGATCGCTCTGCTGACGAAAATTTTTTTTTAACTAATTCAATATTTCCTACATTCTGTGTGTTCTATTTGTAATAATATCCTCTTCACTTTCTTATAAGGCTGAAATAGCAAACGAGCAAGAAACCATCTGATGGTAAATGGCTACTACCATGGGCATCAGCACGCAACTTCATGTATAACAGGGGTTCTACCTGAAGTCGATACAGTTGCGTTGCTACTACCAAAGGCTAAGACACATCACATATATGTAAGCCGGCAACCACATTCTTTTACCGAAGCGCAAGACCTGCTTCACGTTAGAAATAGGTATGGTGGTGGTACCCCACGGTCGAAACGGCAATTATCACAGAAGCTGCTATCTTGCAACCATACAAGCAAATTGGCGTGACTTTCGCTTAGATTACAATTTACAAAGTACATACGTACGTACAAGAGTACAAAATTTTGTACATACACGCCCGTATGAATCTACGGTGTTATGATTGAGCCTCAATCTTTAGTGTCATGTTCCGCTCGGGTAAGAAAGGTTTTAGCGATGGCATAAAAACTAAATGCCACTCCAGCTGCTTCCGTTTTCAATTAGAACCTTAAAAAATCGATGATCGTGTGGCGTTCACAGATCAACATTAGCACAACACATTTGTGATTTCATTTCTTTCTTCGAATATAGAAAACTTACCAAATATGACAAGTTACTATACTAAGTTACATAAATAAGAAACATACTCATGCAGACCACGTGATGGTAGACTCACCATATTTATATTCATAGGCCTATGAATATCCGTCAGCAAATTTATATAGAACAGGGTTTCAATTTGAAATCAATTACAGATGCGTTGCTACAGTTTCGGACTAAGATAACAAGAACACGTTTCCTAAGAAAGTAGGCTGTAACCTAGCTAGGTGTGGTTAACACCTTTCTACCCAAAAAGGCAAGAACTGCTATACTTTGAAGTGGCTGTGGCGATGGTACCTCCTCCTTAGGATCATATCCGTTCTACCTTGGATTTATTGATTAGTTGATGATACCTAGCTATCTAACTAGCTACGTTATTCCGTGGAGTACTGATACTTAACACATGTTGACTTAGGTCAGATATCTTATCATTGAAACGCACGTACGAAGTTAGCTTCTACAGGTCATCAGCCTTTATCAATGGATTGTTAATCGGAAATGATATAACATAGCCATACAAATACGAAGTATCGAATATGTGAATGTGATGGAGTATTAAACGGAGTATGAAGGTTCTTCAAGTATTTAAGTAATTTCCGTACCACATCTACAAATCAAATTATTAATGCATAGTGGGTCATCATGTGAGCAGTGATAGCCGAATGGTTGAAACTCGGTCTCTCAATCGGAGACCGAGAGACTGATTTTTCTAAAATTATGTGCGTATTAAAAGTTACTTATCACTACTTTACGGTAAAGGGAAACATCGTGAGGAAACCTACACAACACAATTCGCACTTGGCCAGCGCGGTGGACTATGGCCTGAAACTCTCTCAATCTGAGAGAAGACCCGTGCCAGCAGTGGCACAGTAATGGGTTGACGGGTCACCGTGTCGTACGCTGTTTAATGTTTCCACGTACCGGGACGATCTACATATAGACGTATGTATATTGTTGTTTTGTATTACAATGCACATTTTTTCGTCGCGATACTTGCAGTGGAACGCACAGAATCATCAGAGTAGACTTTCTCCCATATGAAATGTCCCATACAATGAATAAATTTGGAAGTTAAATAAATTCCTATTTTATTCATTAACAAAATTTCATTGGTATTGATACTAAATCTCAAGCACGATTTAACTCTTTTCTAAGCAGTTTATTAAATTCTGTTTATATTACTCAGTTCTTGTGTCTCCTGTTCGTAATTACATACATCCTTGAGAGGTTATACATCAAAAGCCTTTGTCAATAGATAGTTAACTGGCGGTGATGTACGTTTCTATGGGAATGCCATAAAGGAGGAAGCAGGGGGAGTGACAAATCGCCACAGAGATACCCCCGTCAAGAGAATTGCCTGTGACAACGTGTTTCCGATATACGATTAGTGCGTTGAGTGATTTAGATGTTTCAATGAGTTATGGTGGCCTAGTACTTTCGGCACATTCCGTCTTATAAAAACGTTTTATAATTATTATACATTATATAGAAAGTGGAAGGATGTCGTGTGTTCAGTCTTGAATAGCACTACTTTTTCCCGTGTGTAGTAGGATGCAAATATGGGCTTAAATTCAAGACATGAGCAGCAGCCTTTTCCTGTAACATAAACACCCAATTTGAAGGGACCGCCCGATTAGGGAAGGCAGTGTACGACGTGATTATATTGTCATAACAAAATATACAACTGATAAAAATGGCTAAAAATTGTATTTTAGAGGTTTTATTTAGACCACCAAATAATTAAAATAAGCTATTTCTTTGCCGAGCATTTCGTAAACATCTTTTAACCAAACAAGCTTTT
>DWLI01004943.1:0-10450 GCA_018249915.1 Cecropterus dorantes dorantes
GAAGACATACTTTCCCGAGGCATTCTATTTTAATCCTCAGAGGTAGCATCTGTGGCTAACCTTAGGTGAGACTTTGATCTTACCTAGGGTTGACTACAGATGTCCATGGACGGCAGTAGCCATTTACCATCAGGTGGGCTACATGCTCGTTTGCTACTGCCATACTATAAAAATAGTTTATTTTATTTAACTTGGGTAGTTTTATCATTTTTTATTTTAAATGGCCAACGCGTTAAATGCATTGTTACTCATATTTCCACAAAAGCAAAGAAAGAGTCATTATTAATGATATCCATAAAATTGGCTACTGAAACGCATTGGGCACATATAAATAAAAGAGCAATAAAATATATTTATTGCCGTTTCCCAAAGTGAATACAGAAAATATTTCAATATAGGAACAATAATCGCTGTACGCAATCTGATGACAAAAGTGTTATCGGACAAAAATAAAAGATTGAACATCGAAAATGAAATTTATGGCACATTTTCAACTATAAACGGAACACATGATTTTTTTTTTATTTTTTGCATAGTGTAGTTACGAGTACATTTCGACTTAGAATGCAGCGAGATACAATTTGCACAATAGAATATGATATATATCGATTGTAAATATAAGTAAATAAAAAACAAATTAAAAATTTTCAAAAAATCCGCGATGGTTAAGATGTAATTTAAAAAAAATATAAAATTAAAGAACCCCCGACCATTTGGCTCCCGAAAATGTAGATGTGACAAGAACATATTCAATTCCCTATAAACTTTACTAAAAAAATCCGTCGGGGCTGCCATTAGTATTTTAAATTACAATATAAATATGGTCCACAAAACGATATAAGGGATACCAGATCAAAACTGCGTATTGTAATATCCTCAGTATTTTGGCTGATACTCCGTCTCCGTTCCGTCGCGGGTAAAATAGGGACACGTAAGTAATAATTTAAATAAATAAAAAGAGCTCAGAAAAATAAAGCTAAATATAATACAATACAATAAGTTACACAATACTTTAATAAGTACTTATTTAATGTACACTGGTATAGATTAAGATCTTATATTTGAAAATATGTAAAAAATGAATAATAATAAATGAAGAAAAACTTCGAGTAAGAACAACTTGTTAGAGATCACAAAAAAGCACGGCACGTTTATAGGAGCATTAACTAGAGATATGAATTAAATAATACTAAATATGCTTTAATTTTGTATTTTTGAAACTAATCGTACGATGAGCGGATCTGTGTAGATTTGAATAAGGATTAAATCTGCCTGCTTATAAATCTAGAACTTTACTAAATCATAGCTATTGTTAGTTTTTACCGCAATAGATGTTAGGCGTTTAGAAATTTTATGTAATTAATCATACGGACTGACTGTTATTATAACAATATATTATTTAGTTAAGATAAGGGTTTACTAATCACGGTTAGCATATTGTGGCTCTAAAATATAGTAAACGCTTTCTTCCCACATAGCCCCACACTAGCATTTTCTCGTGTCGTGGGTGCCATGGTCACACAAAAACGAATACACAAATACTCAGACCCAGAACAGAATCTAAATACATCATTCATTCAGATATCTGTCTGACCTGGAATCGAACCCGGGACCCACTGCGTGTCAGACCGATATGGTGACCGCTCTGTCACACGGGTCGTCAAATAATTAAAAAAATAATTTAATATGTACAGAAAATTAATCTAAAATAGTAAGTTGGTTTTTTTTTTGTGGATAATATTTTTAAAACCAAAATTACCTAGACAATGACGTCATAAGAATGAAATAGTCTCAAACTTAATATGTTTTATAGGAATTTTTTCTTTCTCCAACCTTTTATTAGATATACGATCTTCTTACACAAAGTTGACACAGCATTAATCAAAAACACAAATAGTAAACGTATTATCATACAAAAACAACCCCATTTGCACATTTCATAGTGTTATCGACTGTTTCTATTCGTCTTTATTGCCTACACGTACATAACGGCTTAACTGGCGAGGTCACTACACACAGGTTGACTGTGAGAAAAAAAATCATATCGTGTATAGCTTAAGACGGCTTTATAATAGTTTATATCACTGACTATAATTCGACTTCTTTCAGAAAAAATAAGTCTCGAGCCATAAGTCCATATTTCATGACTTAAATCTTTAAAATACACGTCATGACTCATATGGGTCAGACGACTAACACTCAGACTCTAGCATAATGACTTAAGACTTAAAATATTTCTAGTTTGTCTACTAAGTGAAAGTATTTTAACATTAAGACCTATGCGTTTCTGTATAGGCTTATCTAACAACTCTCAGGATTAGTTGGCGTGTGTTAGAAAGTTAAAAAAGTCGAGCAGTGTTATGTGTGATCCAACCGAGAAAACCAACTTAACCTTCAGTTAGAATGAACAAAAGAGTATTAGAATCTACTGACAGTTGTATAAAAGTTTAGAGAAAAGCATAAAGTAGTGATATTATTTTCAAAATGTAGAATATTCTTTTAATATAGTAAAATCACCGTCAACCCATTATTGTCCCATTGCTGAAAACGGTTTTTCTCTCAGATTGAGAGAGTTTCAGACCATAGTCCACCGCACTGGCCAAGTGCGAATTGGTAGACTTCACTCACCTTTGAGAACTTATTAATGAACTCTCAGGTGTGCAGGTTTCCTCACGATGTTTTCCTTTACTTCACATAGTATTAGAATATGCACTCAATTTTAGAAAAAATCAGTACTGCGTGCCTGGGATTTGAACCTCGGACCCTCGATTAAGAGGCTGAGTTCCAATCATTAAGCTAGCACTGCTCATTGAGTAAAATAATATTATATGATAAATTGTTGAAAATGAAACACTTAAACGTAAAAATAATCTTGTATAAGAGTATGAAAATACACATGTACTCCATAAAAAGACCCATAGTGCGTACAGATTATCCAGCTCTTACTTAATGCGGCTACATTTTTATGCCCATCCTTTGGAAGTCCCCGTTACGATACAACCAAATATACAGCCTCATAAACATCTTGTAAAGCATGACGTAAAAACCTCCCTTTATTTCCATAGATAAAACTGGACACGCATACTTTTAGGCTACGTACTCGGTTTATAGGGAACTTTATGTCTTCATTGTCTTGTATTAGACATATAGAATGCTGTTGTGATTGACTATACAAAATAAAATAAAAAAATTGAAATTGGAACCACTATTAAGTTATAATACTTATTAAGACTATCTTTTTATACTTATCAGGTAGCCTGTCTGCCTTATAGCGATAACTTAACGCTAACCTAACACTTATGGTGGTGCCATTATCCACCAGAAGAGTCGCCAATGTCGACTTTGAAGGAGAGCTCTTTGCGCACCTTTTTTGAAAAGTTCCATGTCATAACGCTCCGGGAATACCTTAGGAAGAAGTTCATTCCACATTTTGCACGTCCGTGGCAAAAATAAGCGTGCAAACTGAACCGTGGAAGATTGCCACAAGTTAGGTTGGTGCTTCACTTACTTCAGGTTCATAATGATGAATACAATCTATAAAATGTAACGTACCTATTTTTGTTGGTATTTATATATTGCCTAAGTTTACACGGGTTTTAAATTGTTAATGCAATATTTTTTATAATCTATTATAATAAAGTATCAGATGATTCCCTTCCATTTCATAACATTTCCTTTTTTGCCTTTATAATTTTGATATCGGCTTTGCCGGAGATCTATGAACCATTTGCGTGGTAGACCCATATGGCAATCTCTGTGCATATTGTTATATGAATCAGATAATATCTCGTATATACAGCCCAAGTGACCACATAACATCTGGCGGGCTGCATGCTTGTTATTTCTACTACATAGATATATTATGTAATACAAATGTGGCTTCCCACGGCCCTTGATAATACGGATAACGCAGACAGCGCATCAATGCATTGTCGGAAGAGTATATTCGGTAATCTATAGATCTACATCTATCTATTTTACACTGCACATTAAAATAACAAAATGGCTTGAAATTAGAAAACCAATACAGACCAACACGCATCTTTGCTAGAGTCTCGGTGTAGTAGTCTTGTTTTCTAATATTGATGTAGTGAAACTACTGTCGCCCTTCCTACTCCGAGTGTAATTTGGAATACCTCGGGTAACTATTTTAGTACATCCTTTAGACCAGAACACAACAATGCATAACACTGCTGTTATTACGCAATAATCCTGTGGTGGGTGTATACATCCGCAGAATCACGAACCGTGAGAAGTCACTATAAATAATGCGGGAACATTTGCATCAAACCAACAATAACCATTGTGAAAACCGCTTCGAACCCTTTTAATACTAGTATTTCTTGATAAAAAAGGACAGAAGCACCGTACCATCGCTCAGAATTTATTGCTTACGTAAATACCACTGCGTACAAATAAAAGATGTTTCGATACTAGTCTTAGGAAATGCGATCCAGTGCCGACGCTATTACACGGGCGTATTGAGAAACGATTCGTTGAGAGGAAATTTTTATTTCCAGAACAATTTTACTTATTTTCTTGAACGGAACGTTCAATATGTAAAGGTATTAGAGTTCAATGGAAACGTGAATAAAACCTGCAATGAAACAACAATTCCGAAGTAATTGAGTTCTGTTATCAATTTCTCGGTTTGCGTAAGAATTTTGAGGTTTGTATCAGAAATTCTTTAGGAAAACCAACAGTTTTCTTAGTGAATTTCTAATAGATTTCGAAAAATTCAACGCTAAATAGCAATACGCAATGAAATTTTATATTTTAATCAGATATTTAAACATTGATTTCAATATATATTTTAATCGTCATAGAATAGTTCTACCACGGTTAATTCAGGCACGGAGGTACCAATTCCCCATCTTTTTGTTGAGTAAAGGACTTGCGGCTGATTTACAAACTTTCATTCTTTAAAAAGATGTTACCGTGACGAACGATTCTAGAAATGATTTTCTTATCTTTTTAGTATGTTATGGTACTAACGAGATGTGGTTTTTAATTTTTTTTTTTGCTGATATTTCGACCCAGTTACATGGATCGTGGTCACGACGACTCAGTTTTAGAAGAAAACAAAAAGAAGAAGAAATTCAAAAACCACAAATCGTGAGTACCCGTAACATATTAAAATGTATCAGTTCCGCGATAATATTACTCTAAAATCATATAATTATTTAGATCAACAAGATATGAACGTTGTTGACCAAATGATCTTCGTCGGTTAATAGTCGTCTTCTAAACAGACAAAAATATCAAGTGATAGTCAAGACAATCTACACTAATTGTGGTACAATTAGGTAGGTTACAAATTAGCTGTAGAAATCTTCAAAATATATCTGCAAAAAAAGTTAGGCGGTGGTGCCCGCCTTTTTCTGCCTAACATAACAGTAGTATTCTCGATTATAGGGTGTTTAGTTACTCATGTACACTTAAATACGGTGCTCCAACTTAATCTTCAGGGATAGCAACCCACCTTTGTCCGATCGCGTATCTATAAGCGGCAGTTGCCAAGTACCAACAGAGTGACTACACGCTAGTTTTCAGTTTCTATACTACAATAATGTATAAAATATATTACGTTACGAAGTATTCCGTACCTAACCATTTTAGTTTAATACTTCCTAGACTAGTATAAACTCCTTTATGACTATGCATACTCACAGCTTATGAGACGAGAGGGTCTAATTTGAGAAGATTTACGATCCACGCGAGAACATTACCTGACATAAGCCGCGTAAAACAGAAAGTTCATAGAGGGTTGCTTTAATATTGATTACATTGGGAAAATGAGTGTCCTCTGAATTTGGTATGGTAATATTTGTTTCTTGTACTTCCACAAGCAAAACATCAAAGTTAACATGTGGGTCATACACACAAAAACAATAATATACTTTTGGCGACCTCCCGTTACACATCATCCGATGACGTCATCGTATTCTGAATCACGCTATCGGAGTTTTTTCAACATCCTGCATATATACAAGTTCCGAACAGAAACTGTCGGAGCACGGCCGTTCCCCTGACATGATCACCTAGCCTGGCGGGAGATCTCCCTTTGCCAAATACTCATTAATATAACAAATATAAGAGAACAAATATAAAAGACAGAACCGGCCATTTGCGAGTCGGACTCGCGCACGAACGGTTGTGTAGGGGAGCTCCCTTTAAATATTTCATTCTGATTTTAGCTGTTATAGCGGCAACAGAAATACATCATCTGTGAAAATTTCAACTGTCTAACTGTCACGAATCGTGAGATATAGTCTAGTTACAGACAGACAGACAGATGGACAGACGGACAGCCGAGTCTTTACAATAGGGTCCTGAACCTTTGGGTACCGAACCGTCAAAATGAAAGCTTCAGGTGTCTGTACAATGCGTATATTTGTAAAAAAATTGTATGGAGGTCTGTAAATAAGTTTCAGTAGACATTTCTATAATTTGTGTGTCTCTATGTCTATAATATACACTAGAGGTAGATTAAATAATAGTATTCACAACGTAGGGATATGGTAACAGTAGTATTTTCGTAGTGACGTCAGAACTTAGAGTTTCCTAAGACAGACCTGCCAAAACCCCTCGACTTGGGAGGTTGGGGTGATGTAAACAGTCGTTGGCGTTCAGCCAGCTGAGCTAGACAGAAAAAGAAGTGTAACCGGTTACTATCTGGAATATTTTCATTCGGTATAATATTTGCTATTCTGTTGAAAGGATTAGTAAGTTGTACATCTGAAATTTCGTGAATTCTGTAGGCCTATACAAAATATTGTGTATTCTATTTTTATTGAAAAAATATGACTAGAAATAAAATTCGTAGTAAAGAAAAAACTCGTAATGATTTAAATAAATTGACGTATATAATACGTATTGAGATATTGGCGTATATAGTTTTCGATGTGGACGCTAATTTTATCTTTAACGTTGTCCGTTTTATTCATAATGTTTTATAACAATATGTTGAGAAAATAACAGTTATCATGCATTATCAACCTCTTTCCTTTAGATAGTGCAGTGAGGTGATAAGCAGTGAATGGTTGAAACTTGGTTTCTCGGAGTCCGAGGTTCGAATCCCAGGCACCACCGATTTTCTAAAATTATGTGCGTATTAGAAGTTAATTATCACTGCCTTACGGTGAAAACATTCTGAGGAAACCTACACATCCGAGAGTTCTTTAAAAAAGTTCTTAAAGGTGTGTGAAGTCTATCAATTCGCACTTAGCCAGCGCGGTGTTTATGGCCTGAAACTCTCTCAATCTGAGAGAAGACCCGTGCCAACAGTGGCACAATAATGGGTTGACGGGCTTTAGATAGTTAGTTAAAAATAAATACATTTTATTGCATAAGATTACATTCGTCATTAGATCCTGATCATTATCTTTTGACTTAGAAAAAATATAAATTATCTGTTTTTTGTAGATGATTAAAGTAGTAGCATTGGTTATAAATTCCTTTTTATTTTGGGCTTCCAGGGTACTAATTATGACACAGTTAGGAAATATATTAACAAACAATTTGCTTCTACGATGTATAAAAATATAAACAGAAATTTCATTAAATTACACAAACAAGGACCGATTAGGGATTTAAATTTAATAAAATACAAAAAATACATATTATATTTAATTTAGATTTTTTGGACCTAATACAAAGTGTTAGAGAGTACGTGACGTCTTTTATCCGCGTTAAATTTTAAATTAACCAAATAAAATACAAACACGGAATGAATCACCAAGTTTTAAATCCCGGGGATCATTATAAACTGGTCCGCGTCACTTGCTCTGATACCCAGTGGTCCGAAACGGGATTTATGTGGCCGAATTAATGGAATTTAACGTAAGCTCGTTGTAAAAAGTAAGGTATTAGCGGGGACTTCTGGAATAAAATTTACTGTTAAATAAAATGAGGTTGGAATTATTAAATAACGTTTCGTCCCTTTAGACAGTGGTTGTTGATAGATTTCATCAAAATCTTATTAAATTCTTTGATATAAAAGTTACTGAAAACATTTATGAATAAAATTATACACAGTCGTGATTGATATAACTTTGTTTATAAATGACATTATATAAAATAAAAATATATAAACAGCGTCCAAATTTAATAAAGTTAAAAATTTTGGTAAAATAATTTTGGAAACATTTCTGTAATTATTACATTAATTTTGTAAAATGTTTGCAAAGCTAGCATATTAATAAATTTCGTAGTACACAATTCGCTCATGCAAAATCAACAATGCTTCTACATTACACGTAACAAAAATAAACTACAGGGACCTAATTATAAAATCCAATGCATTTCAAATAGAGTTCATAATACTATGCAAATATTAGCGCAACTTATCCGTCGTAATACGACTCCACGTCGCTCTTGTTCAACCGCGAACTAACTTTGTATATTCTCGCTGTGGAATAAAACTAAATAAAGTTCAGTTAATAATGAATTATAAATTGACATAAGTTAAAAGTGGAATTGATTAGGTATGGAATTGCTCTCTCTCTCTCTCTCTTTAGGAAGTCAGATCTTCGGAAATTTCGAGTCACTGGAAACAAGTATTCAGGGATCGCGCCACTCGGAGAACTCTCGTATCAGAGACTAAGACCCTCTTTAGGGGCTGATCCAACGTAGTAGTTAAGAATAAAACATCAACACAAATATCACTTAAATAAATCTGAAAAATAACAAATTAAATCTCCAAAATGGTTATTCAGTCTTATCTACCTATTTTGATCTCTTGTTTATTTTCAACCGAAAAAAGGCTAAAGTTGACCACTGTGTGATTAGCTCAACATGGCTGTTTCTCTATCATTAAAAAGAAATATCG
This sequence comes from Cecropterus dorantes dorantes, assembly GCA_018249915.1. Taxonomy (NCBI): domain Eukaryota; kingdom Metazoa; phylum Arthropoda; class Insecta; order Lepidoptera; family Hesperiidae; genus Cecropterus; species Cecropterus dorantes. Next base: position 8,831 of record DWLI01004943.1, read on the forward strand.
GAAAAGACGTCACAAACGAAGTAAGCTTATTATTTTATATATTGAAGGTATCTTTTGAGACCCTTGAGTAAATTTCCGTTTTGAGATACGTATGTCCATTTACTGAGGAATATATCATTAAATTCAAGATTTTTTTACTATAAATTGATGTACTTTGTACGATGTAGTTTATCCATTGGTGATTCTCCTCCTGACTTTAGAAGTACGTAATGCTTATTCTTCCATGGATTTCTTGATAATTATCTCCCATACTAAAATATTCATCAATCCATCAGTATTTCGAGGTCCACTACTGGACATGACTTCCTTAAAATATAAAAGCTATTAGTGGAAACCTAATCTACTCGTATGAATATTCTTCGTCGAATATCTACGAAACCTCTTAGCATTATTAACGACACGCGTGGCGGAGCGGTCGCCATTCCGGTTATACACGCAGTGGGTTTCGGGTTTGAGCCCCGGCCAGACAGATATCTGATTGATGAATTAATACTTCTGTTCTGGGCCTGGGTGTTTGTGTAATCGTCTTTCTGTGTGTTTATAGCACCCATGACTTAGGAGAAAATCCTAGCGTGCGACTATGAGTGTAGAAAGCGTGTTTTAAAGGGTCATTATAAAATAATTATAATAGCATTATATAATTATAGTATTATAATAAAAGTAGTAATACACACATTTAACAGTTTGATTTTAAAAGCTACTTGATTTTATTGGTTTCTTGCAATAATGTTTTCAACACCTTCAAACGTTTTCAAGAGACTTAAACTAAATACACTCTAAAAAAATTCTAACTAGACGATAGAACGACACGTCTTTTACTAAGAGGATCGTCTTTATTAAAACGGGTACTAATTTCCATATTGTCAACACCGGGAGTAAATGAGGAATGCACCGGGTATACAATGTTGGATAGAATATTGCGCTGGGAATAATATGGCTGGAGTAAACATACGGGAATAGGGAACGTTTCTGCTTCATATTAGATCACTATGTAAACCTAGATTTATCTTTAAAGGTATAGCTTCGTAGCTTCAGTTTGGTGGTTCCATCGTCTATTTAAACAGCAACGTGTGATGTATATTTTCTGTTACAATGAAATGAAATGTCTTTACTCTGTATAGGCCAGGGGTTACTTACAAGTTAAAGTTACCGCATTTTTTACAGTACCACCGGATCAGAGTATGACCTCAACTGAGAAGATCTGGCAAAAAACTTAGTGAGTTCAACTTTTTTGTTTGTTGTTGATTTATTTGAATGTATGATTAATCTACACTTTTAATAATATATTATGTATGTTCATGATAGGTACAACAGAATAAAATAGAAAATTTGAGATAATATGTTTGCAGAAAACGCGTATAATATATGTATATGTATCATATACATTTACTGGCGACCCACGTTTGTTGGTTGGTAGGTTTCGGGTTCGATCTTCGTCAGACAAAAATCTGAAACATGAATTGAAATTTTTGTTCTGGGTTTGGGTGATTAAATATTCGTCCTTGTGTTTTCATGTCTACGCAATACAGGAGGAAATAATTACGCGTTATAAACCATTATTTGTTCCTTAATTATATTCATGCATTTTCAAATTATAACGTTGGAAAAGACACGCGGACT
>DWLI01004944.1:0-10450 GCA_018249915.1 Cecropterus dorantes dorantes
AATTAAAAAATAAAAGACCTTTGTAAAAATTTTAGTTTTAAAGTTGCAAAAATCCTTTTTTTCCTTATTCCGCTAAATAGCCTCGAGTCTTACTGTATTTCTTTACTTTATTCTGTATTTGTAGTAAATAGAGATTATGTGTTAATTTTACTAAATCATCGTCAACTCTTTATTGTCCAAGCGTAATGGTCTTCTCTCAGATATAGTTTCAGGCCATAGCCCGGCGCGCTAGCCACGTACGAATTGATAGACGTTGTTAAATGTTACTAAATAAATCATAAAAATATTTAAAAACCTAATTTTGTATTGGATAAAAAAAAACATCCAAGAAAAGAACGAACGTATGTCATCCAAAAATCAGTCATTTTTTTTAAGGCGAAGGCGGCCCTATCATAATTCTACTGATTCACTGAATATTAAAATATTTGTATAGATGCCTTGATAACGCTCAGTTATTGATAATGATAAGCGCTTATCAATACACAGAAATAAAATCAAATTGTGTCACCCGGAAATTGGTGTTAGGCGGGAAAACAAATTAAAGAGCGTTCGGTTTTCAAACCATCTGTTTTAGCTAGTATTGATATTTTAAGTAGGTCCGATGGTTAATTATAAATTGAAAACTGGAGTAGGTCATCAGGGTACGCTTACACACCCAGCAGGAGCACGAACTTACCGAAACATGTAATATATTAATAAATGTTATAAAATAAAATATTGCACATTTTATTTTACGCGTAGTCAATGCTGCTCAGAGCTTTCAGCGGATACTTAAAAAAATATTGTATATTTATTATCGTATAAAAATTAAAAACTCACCTTCGTCTAGGAATAACACTCTTTACTTTGATATGCATCTCGGGATTATTTACGTTGGTCTCACGTTTATTATTTTCATCACTGAAAGTCTCTTTCTTATCACTTTTAACTGTCCTGCCTATAAATTTGCTATTATTATCCGTGTTTTGCTGCATATTTTTCACCACACTTTCAGCTCCAGCTGACATTTTTACATGGGGCGACGATTATAGATTTGTGTCGGGCAGTATTTGATGCGATTTTTATAAATCGCGCAGCCTGCCGCGCATGTGCCGACTTTGAGTGTCGATAAAGCAGAGACATACTTAATCAGCGCCATCTGCTGTAATTATATTTAACTGTTTTGTAAGCATAGCATCCAGATAACGTTTTAGTTTCACAATGTGCTACAAGATGGCAATATGTGATGTTAAATATGTAAGATCAAAAAGAGAAAAATATTTTGTATTAAAAAAATTGTGACCATCATTAATTAATTCAACGTACAATATCAACTAACGGTTTACCGGTAGGGAGCGATACGAGCTTACTGTGTATTCCTTTTTATTAATTAAATTCGTGTTTTTGCAACTTTGAATATCCATAATAAACGGCTGGCGGATGTTTTTCATGTTTGTTCTATGATATTGTAACATATAATTAAAAATAAATATATTTACAACACAGGTATATGATATAAAATGCAATTTTCAAGATTTTTTATTAATATTCTTAACTGTTTAATCAACTTATTTAATCAATGTATTTTACATAGTAGTGTTTGGGAATCCAGTAGGACTGACAGCGGCATTTTATTAACAAAACTGATGCCACCCCGTTTTCTTTATTATATTGTCGAAAAAGGAACGACAATCAGGTTATTTCTGTAATGTGACGGTGATCTAGCAGATTTTTCCGACATCCAAGATTAATTAAGCATTTTTGATGTCCCTGAATTATCTATTTTCATTTTTCTTGTTTAAATATTTTTGTTTTAAAGTTCTAATTCCAGCTGTGTACTTTAATATGGAATAAACGATAAAAATGTGTATTTCCTTGATACAAAAAAAAAACTTACATTCATTCATCAAAAATTTGACACATTTGTGTATCACAATAAAAATAAAGGATTCCTTTTAAAATAATAATAAAAGATCAAAATGTTGATAAATATTTTTTATTCTAATAAACGTTGTACAAAATAACTTAAAATTAAAAGAATAATAACTTACAGTTAGTTTACTGGATGACTATTAAACTATGTTTAGTAGGTACAAAACTTGTAATATGGCGGTGGATAATAAAGAATTATTTATAAAAAACGTAATACAAACATACGTTTTTATTTTCGCCACAAAAACGTAGATTGTATATTGTGTAACATCTAAATACGACAAAAAAGACAAAGTGCAACAAGGACGGGAAAAAATCCCTAATTATGAATTATTTTACTTCATTTTTAACATCTTGTTATTAAAAAATATCTCAATTTAACAAATATGTGACTTATGTAGCAAAACGGGTCATTATTTTATTATCGGGCCAGTATTTAAACTAAATAAAATCAAAATAATATTTATACAAGAATACGAACGTATATACAACATAAGGATATAGGCGACTAATCAAGAACATGCTTTTTTATTTAATTTTAATTCATTTTACTATCCACCACTCATTTTATTACTATTATATCAGTATATACTTAAATGCTTACAATACATTGGAAATATATAATTCCCAAACAAATAACAGATGTTTTTTATGAATTATTAAAAAACATATTATGTTTAACTTTATTCAAAAATGCATGCATTGGCATGTAACGCCATCTATTGTGAAATAGTAGAAAAATGCTTGTGTACGTAATTTTTTTCCCTATATTTTAATGTGGCTCATTCATTTAATTTACAAGCATATGCATATTATTATTATGGTATCTACATACAATATAATATATAACAAGCAGTTGTTGTTAATAACTTGAATTTGCCAAAACACTGATAGGTACATAATGTGTCCCAGCGTTGCATTATTAAAACAATTTTAGTAATTTAAGTATTCAATAAAAACACCTGACGACATATTATACCATTTTAAAGTTAGTACTTTCGGCGTATTCAATATTTATCGAAATTTAAGTTACCTTGAAAGATTCAAGACGGAAGAATGCATCTGCCTATATTTTTTTACATCTTAAATCCTTTTAAACTATCTGGGGCAGAAGTATACATATGTAAAAATGCTTTGAATAACAGATTTTTTGGCTGTTATTTACTTCACAGCGTAGACCGGTCGCATCTAATAAGAAGTATGTCAATGCCCAAAAACTGGAAGTTTAAGGATTGCAGTCTTTTTTCCGTACGACTTCCGATGTTACATGTATACACGTCATAAAAGATAACCTGGGGCCATGAAACGTAGCTTAACGGTTCAAGCATCAGCGTAGAGGAAATTTCAGCAAAATTTCATAACCATATATGATCGGACACATTTCACTGCTCGGATTGAATAATAACACAACTCAAAGACGATGTTTTTACAGGAGAGTCATGTAAAGATTAAATGTGTTTTTTGTTGTCATCTTTTTATAAATGCAGTAAAAAAAATAATAAAAATATATTAAAAGGCTATTAACCTCGATGTAGGTAGAGCAGCAAGTTTTTAATACTATAGGCTTTTCTCGGATAAAACTGTATAATCCAAAAAAGACTTTAATTGCTTAATAAAAAGCTTTAACATAAAATTTATGCATTTTTAATTGTGCGATTATTCACCAAATCAGCGATTTATTTCAAACGATCAACTTGAAGCGAATGTTTCATGGCCTCCGGTAACGTTATTTTTAGCGTCAGCTACAATAGCTACGAGTATTCGTCGTTTAGTATAAATTAATAAAATGCAGCATTGTATATCTAAGCCTAGAAATTAATAATTTAAATTCGTGTCGCAGTCTTAGTTAAAAATCTAAGCACCTATGAGTTACTTAACAATAAATGCAATAAGCGTTTATATACAAATGCTTGAAACTTGTCTATAAAAATTCCATTACAATATAACACTTCTACACTCTAGAAGTTCGATTTTAATGCAACAATCTTTGACTTCGACGATATCCGTTACAATGAGGTAATGGCAATTATTTTTTGCCATTTATGATTTATGATACACTTTCTTTGTCATTAAAACGAAGACATGTATTAAAATGGATACATTTTGGTGTAGAGAATGAAGATAGCATCATTTAGCCTCTCTTAAATACCTCGATGAAAAGAAACAATATCTCTTATATAATATTGTGATCAAAAGAGTATCTAATATTGAAGAGTGTAACTATATTTTATATGGAATATATTATTACGAGCTATATATTTGATAATAAGTATAAATCCTCATATATTAAGGAGCGTTCCACTTAAGGATTACATCGATCACGGTCGCACGAATATATCATTTCGTGTACAAAAGTGGAGAGCTATTGATAGACGGCGGTATTTGTGATCGTCAAGTGGAACGCGGGGCTAGTATAACAGTTTATAAGGTAAGTGATATTTTTAAACTACGGGATCATACAAGTTTAATGTTTATGGAAGAGAAACTGGACGAAGTAAGGTTGAGCTGATAAATGCGATATCACTACAGCAACAAGACATACTAACAATGAGTGGAAACAGACGAGAAACTTAGATTACGGGAGTAGCCTGTGGTACTGCGCGGAATTCTTATTCTTCTCGATCACGTAGAACGATTTCGGCTTTCCATTACCAGAGAAGTACTTTCTGAAGGAAGTCTTCTTCGCTGGCACGTAGTAAGCTAACGCATCTAATGAATTAGGGTGATTATTGGAGCCTTTAGGCCATGTTGGTGTACTTTCTACATCTACGACGTCATCATCGAATCGCGCCTGTGGCCTATTCTTCGCGAGTTTGTGCAGCACAGGCAGGTTCCAGTGGTAAACTCGCGCTGGTTTCCCATTGCTCGTCATCTGTAACGGCAAGGTTCTTGCTGCTGCAGGCGCTGGGTCCGCATGCGTGTAGTAACTCGTATTGGGTGGCAGTTTGATCACGTACATCCTCGAGTCACCGGTAGCGTGCCGCCTGCCTTGCTCTGCGAGACGCTTTCTGTGGTGCGCTGCGGGTATCCTGAGCTTCTTTAAGCCGAGTGAACTCAGTATTTCATGAGTTGACGGCTCTTTGCTGTCCTCAGTGAGGTTGTTGCTGGTCACTGAAGAGGAAGGTGCTGCGCATGTTGCCGCTATAGCGATTAGCAGCAAGATCGTTGACCTGGAACAAAAATAAAAACATTTAACTAAACAGAATTACTTATATGTTGAAAGTGGTTTAGTCGAGATGACGTCACAAAGAAAAAGCCCAACAGAGAAATGAAAATGTGAAAATCGCTGTACGACCATAAATTTCCAGAGAAATGCTTAACAACCGTTAACTGTGAATTGGAATGCTTATTCGTGAGCATACGTGCTTACGATTTTCTTACTGTCGGGAAATCTGTAAAGATTGCGAACAGACGCGTAGATGCTTACATGTTAAATATTTGGATAATCGGTTCAAACGAAGAGTTGATTTTACGTAAATAAGTATACGAGTACAATTTGTAATAAAAAAGTTACTAATTCAACAATTTCATAAGGGTACTTTGCTCTCGTAAATCTCGTTACATAAAATAATGAACGCGAATCATAGTTTTTAATTGGCATTTTTTCGTTAAAATTTGTTGCCTGACATAAAATTTTAAGCTGAGTCTTATTATAATTGCGTTCTCTTATGTAGCATCCATAATATGTTACGTAACGATTTTTTTCGTTAGAATCGAGATTGATGTTATATAGCTCCTACCATAAACAAAATTAATAATCTGACACAATAAAAAAAATGATAATATAGCCTCTGACGAGTTACTAATTATACTTCGCAAAATCTTCGTTAGTCATTTCTCGGATCACAGAAAATTCAAGAATATTCGATAAATCTACTACTATCTTCGTAAGATCACGTTTTTATGTTGTTGTAAGTATTTTCTAACATTGTTATGACGTATTTTAAAATTGCATTAAGTATAGATACATTTATAAAAATTAATTACGTACGTATTTGATGGCGCTAAGCGGACGAATGAAGCTCATTGTTTCTTAGGTGTCTTTTCTTTTACAAACAGGTACCAAAGCTTACAATGTACTTTTTATAGAACAACCATTAACAATCCGTCATTAACACAGAGTACTATTTGAAGATGAAGGGGTACGGGGTACATTGACATCGGCCGATGTTTGCCGAGCCCGCTTAGAGCCACTCGAAAAGTCAAATAAAGCTACGAGTCTAGTGTCCTCGTTGCAACCCGTTGTCATGTCTCAAAGGCAATTAGCATAGTCTATGAAGTTATGCATTTAAGGTTAAGTACACACTGGGAGATAGAACGTTTTATTTGCATTTATATGGCTTTAATCATCATAATTTCATTTGTTTTAATGGTTACTTGGTTATGTTTTATAAATGCTGCAGCTTATTTTCTAATTTCTATAAATGTGATCATTTGTGAACCTTGCCTTAATTCCATTTGAATTAATTAAATCAGGCGAGGGATATTAGGGTTTTTTTTTTATTTACAAAACAAAGAAAATACGATGAATTATGAACATCCAAAGGTCATTTATAGAAAATTAATTTGCTGATGTTTTTTTTTAAACTGAAGATAATTCGTTTATAGCACTTTGTATTTCCTATGAATACGGTAGAATTATTAATTTTTAACTCCATATGTAATGTGGTTTAATAGTTTAAAGATAGTTGTAAAGTAAACTTAGACAAATGAGTATAACATTGCCGTAACCAAACCTAATATAAGTCGTTCTCACTATAAAGTACTAGGTGTGCTACGCGGTTTCACCCGCTACTAAATAAAAAAAACAAACGAACATAGCGTGATTTTATATAGTCTATAGCCTTTCTCAATAAATTATTCAATACAAAAGGAATTGATCAATTCAAACCAGTAGTTCCTAAGATTAGCCAGTTCAACGAAACAAACTCTACTGCTTTATAATGTTAGTATAGATTAGAATTTGCAAGGTGCTAAAACAACTAGGTATATTCGACCGGGGATGTACCATCATCCCGAAGCAGTTCCTGCATTTCGGTAGAAGGATGTGGTCGCCTTTTTAATATGAGAGGATCGTCTTAGCCCTTATATGATTTTAGACTAATATTATCGCGGAACTGATACATTTTAATATGTTACGGGTACTCACGATATGCGTGGGTCGAAATATCAGCAAAAAGAAATTTAAAAAACCGCATGTTGTGAGTACCCGTAACATATTAAAATCTTAGCCCTTGGTAGAAGCAACGCATCTTCGATTGACAAATATATGACCTGTTCTATATGCAGTTGCTTAGATGTCCATGGTTGGTAGAAACCACTTACCATCAGGTGGACTGCATGCTGGTTTGCTACTTCAATCATATAAAAAAGAGCTCTGTTCTAAGTTGCTTAAAGAGAGTCAATAAGTGGCAGTAACCACTTCCATGAGGACTGTATGCTCGTTTGCCACATCAATTTTATACAAAAAGGTACCTAGAGCAGCAATTAAGTTTATACTGGATTAAAGTATTTAAATCAGCGTTGTTCTCTCAGTATGCCCCCATAAAGACGTCAGTGTGCATTCACGATGTTAGCCTGTGTTTGTCATAACATAAACTTCGCATAACTTAAGCGCGCTTCCATTCGCAAAGCGTTTAGCCCTTCCTAGAAAATGTAGACAGTATGCCAGTGGTGGTCTTGGAGTATATGTATAGGTACGCTATAATATGAATTCATATTGTATACGGCACTAGTGATAGTCTTTAAAAATATGGCTTATATTTGTGGGGGTGCGCTGTAACTTTTGGTAAAATTACATTGTTTTTTGGATCAGATTTTTTTATCATTTAAAATAGTAAACAAGCCATAGTCCACCGCGCTGGCCAAGTGCGAATTGGTAGACTTACACACTTTTAAGAACTTTAAAAGAACTTTCGGATGTGTAGGTTTCCTCACGATGTTTTCCTTCCTGTAAAGCAGTGAAAATTAACTTCTAATACGCACATAATTTTAGAAAAATGAGTGGTGCGTGCCTGGAATTTGAACCCCGGACTCCCAATCGAGAGCCTGAGTTTCAACCATTCGGCTATCACTGTTCTGAAAATGGAGTCCACCTCCATTTTCAGAACAGAACCCCAGATAAGATCAAAACCTTACCTAAGGTTAGCCATCGATGCGTTGCTACCCCCGAGGAGTAAGTAGAAAAAGTCGGATAAATATACCCTTACCACACCCTCGGTCCCGAACCCAGCGCATAACACTGCTGATATTATTCAGACATTAACGGCGATGCTTCCGAAAGTCGAAACACAAAAAGCCACACATCGAACCGCCTTTAAATTTACAAATTTTAGCTTTATCTTGACAATACAATACAGATACTATATTATTATATATATTGCAGTAGCAAACGAGCACGCTGTCCTGAGGTTAAATGTCTTTAATCGACGCCAAATAAACACAGTCTGTAACTTTCTTTCCCGAGGTTCACTGCAGATGCATTACTACACTGAGGACTTACACCGTCTCGAATAAGTACCTTACCACATCATTCTAACCAGAATAGAACAATGCTTATTACTTAGAACTGCCGTTATAAGGTAAAAATTGTAGCGGCGGTCTCTTCGGAACTAACAACGTTTCTAACACCTTGTAAATCTCTTAAATTGACAGGACAAATCCCTAAGCATGATCAGTAAATGAAAGATTCTATTACACTAAAATGCAGTTTTATCTATGACACCTACGCGTCGATTAAAATATATGTATACAAAATAATAATAATAATCACGCTTTTTACACTCATAGCCCCGCACTAGGATTCTCTCTTGTGTCGCGGGTGCCATGGACACACAAAGAGAAATACGCAAACACCCAGACCCAGAACAGAAATCTAAATTTATCATTCAGATGTCCGTCTAACCGGGAATCGAACCCGGAACCCACTGCGCGTCAGACCGGATACCACTCCGCCATGCGGGTCGTCAAATCATGAATACTGAGCTAAACAGGGGATTAATTCTTTACTACACAGGAGATTCCTTGCCGATAAACTTAAACGCTGTACGAAAGAAGAGTTCAAAAGACTTTTCGTCAAAAATATTAAAAGGCATAAAAGGTGGTTCTAAAGACGGCAAGATGACAGTTCCTACGGCGCCACAATAATGGTGGATATAAATAGATCTCGACGAAATAAGACGAAAAATATTCTTTTTCGACATCGATACTTGAAGATCTAAACTTGTGAACATTTCATTAATAAAATTCTCTTATAGTTCAGTACATTCGTAAAATAGAAAAAAAAATGTAAAAAAAAATTATCGATATCTTGATTAATTTCGAAACATCGATGCTCAGATATAAAACGAAGGAAGTCGGTTAAAAATACGTGCGTACAAACTTCACTTGTCAACCTTCTTTGGCAAACCATTTTTTTTATATAATCTAACTCGCTGTGCGACGCAGTTTCAACCGCTACTACATAAAAAAAACAAACAGCAAATATATATATATATAAACCCTTCCTCGATACATTTACTATTCAACACAAAAATAATTTTTCAATTCGACCCAGTAGTTCCTGAGATTAGCCCGTTCAACCAAACAAAATACTGCTTTATAATATTTCGAGACTTTCCAAGTGACGGGAAAAGGAAGGTATGTCAGGATGAATTTAATTGTAATTAAAATAATAAAAGTGGTGAGATAGATGCAAAAAATCTCTGAAATACTTTTACCTCCTGTATTTATATTAACTTGGTAAAATTGCGATACATGTTTTAAATTCTATTTAAACATTTTATACTACCGTTAAGAGTGTGAAATAGAAAAAGAGAAATGTATATTAATTTCTATGAAATGCAACCGTCAGTATATTTCTCTCACCTCCTCGGTAATTATATTTCCCTAGTACATTTGCGATATATATTTTGAATTCTACTACTATCTAACGTGTGAAAGAGAGACAAATGTTTATCCATCGTTATGGAAAGAAATGAACAGTATTCTTTTGTCTAATTCGCACGTTAGTACCAATTCTATTTGTGTCTCACTCACATTTTGCTGAACACGTTTAAAGGGAGAGAGACGCAGAATGTCTTTAAAAGAATCGTTCACCTCCTTCATGGTTATATTGTCCTAATACATTTGTAATGAACATTTAGGATGAATTTAATAATGAAAAAGGTCACCCCACTTTCTTGTCCCATTACATCCGAAAAAAATGTACCCTCATTTCACTTCAAAAATCTTTGGAAATTATTGTAATAAAAATTCTGGCGATTTCTAAGCCACAAAAAAGTATCAAAAAATTTAATAAATGCTGGTTTATTATATAGTTCCAAAGTTGGCGCTCAACTCTATGATCTAACGAAATTTCTATCTATATTTCGTTGGATCATGAAGAAACTGTGTCCAATATGAACTCCAACCTCAGCAAACTTTGTGCTACATCAATTTTTACATCAATTATTTAATTATTATTTGTTAGATACTGTTTGGTGACATAGTCCGTTATATTTTGTGTTATGTTTTTTACCTGAGTACACAAAATATAATC
>DWLI01004945.1:0-10450 GCA_018249915.1 Cecropterus dorantes dorantes
GAAGTAGGTTAAATAACGTACACAATTAGTAGGCGCATTTCTTGATAAAATATTATATAAAATTTATAATAAAATTTAATATTTATTATCATTTAATGTGCCCTGTGTTTTTGGTCATGAAATGTCATTTGGTCTTGAAAAACACTTCCTCTTTTCCTGGGCAGCAGCATATTTTGGTATCGTTTAACACCCACTGCGGTAAACAACACATATAACAGTGACTATTGACAAACACTCTTAATAAAACTCTCCATGTGTGGCCAATATCCAGCACAGGAACTAAAACAGCTCATGGATTGATTTATTTTATACAATTTAAGAACAAACCATTCTCCCGAATGTGTGTATAAACTTCCTCCTGTATAAAAAGCTTAGATTGTGTTTATTCTATGATTTAATATGAAATATTTTCCACTTTTAAATATGTACTAAATAACCCATTATCCTGTATCCTGTACCATTACAGTATTAAACGGCATGGCAAACATGTCAACTGACACACAATAATATAATAAGATTTGAGGTTTAACAAAGTAAATAGTATGTAAAAAGGTTTATTATATTATTATTAAAAAAGTATAAGTTTCAAATTCCCTTCATGTTTGGATAAACAGTGGAAGTCCTGAAATCTTACAGTCATATACACCAACATGTGTATAAATATAATACAATACATAATACATAAGATATAACATGACACAACAGAAATACATATAATTACACTAATAACTAATTAAAACTAATTAGCAACTGTAACTTATTACACACATACATAAAAGATTATGTATGCACGGATATGATTGTATATTATACATTATACTATATAATATATTTAACAATATCATTTAAGATTAATGTTTATTTGCAATTGTAATCTATAGTTACCTAAACTCCAGTGCAGTGTAGCAGCAACTTTTAGTGCGAGTATTTTCAAAGCAAGTTGTTTCCGAGTAAACTGTAGTGGTGTCTGGATACTGATTGATGGTGGGCTTGGCGGCCCATCAACATCCACAACTCGTTCACTGGCTGGTTTTGAATTTGAGTTCTTTGAGTCAACAGACACAAACTCTTCTATGAGTTCACATGCAGATGGTTCTGAAAATAAAGTATTGGAAAATTAGGAACAATTCAAATATAGTTTGTTAACCTTACGTCCAGTTATAAAGAAAATTACATGTATCAAATGTGCAATGGATAGATATTCAGATGTTCTGCTACTTGATTATGAATCAACATGTGAGTAAAATGAGATATCTTGTTAGATTAGATTTATGATTTGCACTAATTTGCTTATGTGGAATATATTATTCTGCAATATATTCCACATAAAACCAGTATGATGACCACTGCTTATATAAAAAGAACCAGTGTGATGACCAATCCACAGTCATGATACTATATTTTTTTTTAATTTAAGAATGAATTAGCAAAGCACCCCGATTGGTGAGTTGTTTTACACATTGACGTCTGCCACTTAATATGGAATAGGGGTTCCACCTGAAGTCGATCTCAGATGCGTTGCCACTCTCAAGTTAGCAACAACCACTGGTTTGACATACAGGTGTGATGCCCAGGCAGAGATATCTGAATGATGAAGTTTAAATAACTTGTCTGGGTGTTTGTGTACTTGTTTATGTGTGAATCCATGGCACTTACAACACAGGAGACGAGCCTAGTGTGGGGCTATGAGCGTGGATAGTGTTTAAGTACTTGTATGTAATAAAATTTTATGTTTTAAAAAAACTTAGCATTATAGACTTTTATATTTTAGCCAGAACCAGTGTGGTTAGACCTGGTGGTGCATCCAAGCACCGCCATACCAATTTCTAGTGTGCAGCAATTCTTGCTTGCAGTTTGGTAGAAGGGTGTGGTTGCACTTATATGAAGCGCCATCTTAGTCCTTGAGAGTCACATATCTGTAATCGACTTCAGATAGGTTTTTATTTGTTGGAATATGGCACATTACAGACATAGGACATAAATAGATTTAATTTTTCTAAGCCTACAAGTACAATACACAAGCTCTGTTTAATGAAAAGGAAGCCCGCACAAAGATAATTTTAGGATATTCAAGTTGTTACTGTGATTAAAAAAATGAGCATTTTGTAATAGAGAGTTTGATAAAACTTCTATTTTATTTCGAGATACATACAAGTCATTTTCAGTCGTAGGCCTTTATTTGTTCATTCTTTTCATAATAACCATATCCAATTGTGTTACGCTCATTTACAGTGTACATTTTAGTGCAGTACACTAAATATGGTTAAATCGAATAAAGTGTATCGATATGTTACCATGAGCACTACCCCGATTACTTTCAGGCCCCCCTTAAAATAATCCTGGTAGTGCATCTTCATCTACACATAGGTACTAGCAACCAATATAAAATATAGAACTATAGATACCTACATGTATGGAATGTGCATCAGAGTTGCGAGTATCATGTGCCTACTAATTCTAATGCGTAACGCATTACCAAGCATTACCAAATATTACTTGATTTTGATATAGAGTATGAAATGAGTCCTTTTTATTTCTACTTTGTATAGTTTTACTTTCTTTCCGGATGAGGGGGTGCAAATGTTCTCTCTTGCACCCCGCTACCGGCGCCCATGTGTGTTACGTACCTGGATTGGGTTTGCTTAGATGTCTTTTCAAAAGATTTGGGTCCAAAAGGAACTCGAACCATAGTACTGTATCTGGTGAAATAGGCACCGTGCCTGGTCGTAATAGATCAACATCCATTTCAGATAGTTCTTGCTAAATGCTTTAATGTATCTTAAAAGAAGTGAGCGGTACACTAGAATTTATTATTTTTTACTTTTTCACTCCTTATTATTTAGTATTGTCTACACTATCGGCGAGGATAATGTAAGTTTAGAGTGGGTTTAACGTAGTATTAAAATTTGAACGTAATTACACAAATGTATCTCAATAATTTTGTTTAAAAACAGAATGTCTACCATAATTCCATGTCCATGTCCACATTCCATTACAAATGTCAGTTCAATATGAAATATGTCAATTTGTCAAGTGTATTTTTTTTATTGTTTTTAGGGCCTTGGCATTTTGCCATTCAGCCAACTCTATTACCATTCAATATCAGTAAATCAAATGCGAAAAATGCCGTCCATTAAAAAATTAAGAGTTTTCAATTATATGAAAGTGACAATATCGAATAATAATTCCATTATTAATGTTTAAAGTGCCACAGGTCTGTGTTGCCAACTACCTGAACACACACCACTTAAATCGCACCCAAAAAGCTCCCTAAATAAAAAAATCTTTTTAAATTAGGTGTACTTAAATATTTGTAGACTATGTACCTACATTGCATTGTGGCGGAAAATTAACTCAGATTGTAGGTGGAAGTTAAGTAACATAATCCGCGATCTGAACCAAGCTCTGATCGCTGACTGAACGTTAAATACAATATACAATTATCGCACACTATAGTGTTCGCAGCTAGCATTATCCCTTCGGTTCCCCCTTTTTGACTAACATTGAATAACAGTAGTTAAATCTTATCGGAATCTCGATTGGCGTTCCAAATATAAGGCAACGGTTTGGCTACTAATCTGTACGATCCTCCACTTATACTCATAATTGTGCTGACCCATACCCAGCACTGGGATGTCAAAAGGAATTGTAGTCATTACGTAACGTAGTGCGCACGCCAGGTTTCTCATGATTTTGGGGAGAGACAAGCGATCCATCCGTGGGATATTACAAGACTTACAGTCAATCATTCTGCTAAAGAATCTCTTTGCTCCTTTCAGATGTCTCATAAAAAGGATTTAACATTTGTTTCGTTTTATTATTATTTTTGAAAACACGGTCATTATTGAAATTGTTTTACTTGTATTTTCTCAAATTAATTTTAATTGAATATGCTTTGTAACACTTTCTCCTCTCACAGAATTCTTATCACAGTATTATATGCTGGCTGCTGTGTATTAGGGCGGGCATTTAGACTACTTATAATCTTCTTCATATACAACATGTAATATCTATATAGCTACTATATTTATCGACGCGTAGGGCATTAGTTGGATGGCACACTACTTTATCCGCATATCCTACATCGTTATCTATTTAAGTACATACCAATTTGATAACCAATGAGTAGCTATCGATATTTTGTTGTTATCTTCTCGTTGAACAGAATCCAATAAATAAGATAGAAAATTGCGTAAATAATTTTACAAAATTACACCAATTATAAAATCTGTAGGCCATTCATTCATAATGACAGTGTTGTGATTTATTCGTGATTTTGTGCAAGAGCTAAGGTCACGAAACAATGTTTTAACATTTTATTTAACTGTTACTGTTACTGAAGTTACTCTTTAGTGTCAGTGTGATTAGATATTGGTTCAATTGTTTCGGTGGCGTATTTGAACAAGTAAGTTTATTTGATGCTTACTTTCGTAATAATAGTTTCAAAATATATCTATAAATATTATTTGAGAAAAAAACAATATTTACATGACCCTGACAGTTCAACATCGGATCTATTTTTCATGGATCTATGTAATTTACGATACATATATATATATATAACTTTATTTTTTTTTCACAACCTACTCTACTATATTATCTGCAGTTAATTACAGACGTCTGTAACGGTAGGGGCTATTACCTATCCAATGGACTATAGATAAACGTATGACCTTTTGTTATATATTGTTTGTATATCATACAATTATTTAATTATTCTGCTATGTCCTTTGTCCAAAGGCTGTCTAAAAAATGCAGCTTACTGATAAGATCGGCTTTCGTACTTTATCTATGTAGTAAATTTCTAATTGTGCAAAAAGGAGTACGTATCGTGTAATAAGTATATTAAAAATGTCCTACAGTTAATTTTATTTAAGTCTATGTGTATATTCACTATATCTGGTGGATCCAGGAGTTACGTTGTAGGATTCAGAATAAAAACAATCTACCGACCTAAGAGAACGACCGGCATAGTCTACCAAATCGCACTTGACCAGCGCGGCTACGACCTAAAACCCTCGCATTCTAGGAGGAGACCTCTGCTTATTTCCATGGATATTATAGGAAACTTTCGTATACCCGAAAGTGAAAGAAACTCATTTATATATGAGGCGATCATCTTAGTCCTCGGGAGTAGCAACGCATCTGTGATCGACTGAAGTTGCTTACAGATATCCTTGGGCGGTAGTAACCACTTACCTTCAGATGGACTGCAGGCCTGTTGGCTACTTAAGTCAGATAGAAAAAACGCAGACGGTTTACTGATCACGATTAATCAAATGAATTTTGCTTGAGTTCTCAAATATGATCTTCAGCGTGGGAAACCGATTTTCGTTCTACCGTGTCACAGGTGTCATTATTTCTTTTCCTTCTTTTATTTCAGTGGAGTCAAATGACTACCGTTACTCTGGCCTAATAGGCCAGAGTTCGAATGATGTGTGTATTGAGATGGATCTGTTACGTGTGGGCTCCGAGCCGGTGGGGATGCGCTGTCCTTATTGCCAGGAAGACGTGATGACGAGAGCATCTTATAGAAACTCAACTATTACCCATGTGGTTGCAGTCATTCTTGGAGTGCTATTCTGGTATGTTACATAATTTAGCAATATTACTGGCAGTTATTTAATTTTATCGGGTTCATTTATATTGGTTGTTTGGCGAGTATATTTACAATGACATTTCAATTCGACAAGTATCGAAAAATACAGTAAGTATGCAGTTTTAACTTGAGGGCCGCGAATATTCGCTTCAAGTGTCTTTTGCGAGGCATTGCAAGCATTAGATTGAAGCGTTAAAAGAAAATGTATGTGTTCGTTCTTATAAGGCTTCGAATGCAAATTGTAGCGTTAGCTAAAATCGGCAGAAATGGTTACCCGTTAAAGGATGGATTATGTATGGAGGTCGAAGGTGATGTGGCTTAACACGATATAGCGTCCACATATGCGTACTCAGATTTAAATAATCATTCCAAAAAGAAAGTGATTATTTCTCCTTCACATACGTAGTACTTTTTAAGTTGAAATTTGAAATAATCCTAATTTTTGTGCTCTATGAGAGTCAGAAGCTCAATAATGGAAAAGCAATATTAATATGCGTAAATTGTAACGGACCCACTTTTAAATATAGGACTATATATTTTGATGCGTTGTGTCATAGAGCTTATTTAATACGAGTATTTTCAATTTAAGTTATTTTAGTACAAATAAAAGTATATATAAATCATGATGCCTGATGACCTTAATAAACTACTGAACCGATTCCAACCTAATTTTCACACCGTGGGCAGTTCAACTTAAAAGATAGGCTACTTTAACTTTTAATATTTTGATGCCCAACGAAGTGGGCACGGGTCTGCTAGTAGGACTATATATTTTGACGCGTAGAGTCATAGAGCTAATTTAACACGAGTTTCCGATGTAAATTGTTTTCAGTACAAATATAGGTATGTATAAATCAAGGTTCTTGATGACCTAATTAAGAAAAAATAGACATTAAACCGTTTAACACATTTAAATGTAACATAAGGAAGCTAACTGGTCTGGTTAGGTACTGGTTACTAATGTTTGTTACCTTGTTGAAGTTGATTTCTATTACCCATATAATAGCGCGCAGTATACAATACTAGTCGCGACTACTTAAGAAAAAAACAAACAAACGTACCGTGATGTTATATAGCTAAAAGCCTTCCTCAATAAGTGGACTATTTAACAGAAGAAAACAATTTTCAATTTGAAAATTGAAAATTGTTTTCTTCTTAAAAATCGATATGTAATAATCAATATTTTTAACCGATTTAATAAAAAGGATACCAGTTCGACATCTACGTTCGTTATATTATTGACATTGTAAATAACAATATCTACGGGCTTCCATAGAAATACCTATTCAAAATTTTGTAGGTGTATTTTTGCATGTTTCTTTATAACTATGAAAATGATAACAAACATTTTCATTTATAATTTTCATAGCATATATACATTCATTTCAACTTAGGACACAGGGTTAGTTCCATTAGTTGTAAAACGTGTAAACATATCACTGTAAAGCGCGTCAATTTTAGTTCTAAAAATTTACAACAGATGGCGTAAATTAGTAAATGCAAGCAGCGCCACGCGAACAATCAGGTCTACCTGCGCCTATATACGTTTTACATCAAAATTATAGAATAATTGGAATAAAATGTTAATTTAGTACATACTTTTATAGACCGCATTTATATTGCATTTATTTTGTATCGTGATTCATTAAAAATATGTTTCGATGTGGAGGTATAAAATGATATAGAATGAACGAATATAAAATTTTAGAAAAGAACGCTTACCTATTACATACCATAAAAATAGATTGTTAGTATCGACGTCGCAGCCAGTTAGCAAATAATAAGAGATTGAGATGTGTACTATTTTTTGTGTGAACTGTTTTTCTTGTATCAACCCAAAAGTTTTGTGTGGGTACTAAATATGCTTCTAGGTACCTATCTGTCTATCGGGCCTACCTACCTAGGTAGGCGCGGTAAGTTTATGTAGGTAGACGACCTACCCGTAGCATAATTATCTAAGAAATAATTTTTTAATCACTGGCCTGAATTACAATTAAATAATTCTATTTTTTAAAAGATTAAACCGGTACCACTACTACATACCACCTGATGGCAAGCATAGATATATGTAACCAGCTTCATATAGAGGATGTAACCTGAAGTCAAAAATTACAGATGCGTTGCCATTTGTATGGACCAAGCTAGTCGCCTTGTATGTAAGTCAGTTGGCATTTACGCGCTTCCTCCGAAACGCAACAACTGGTTCTCGATAGTAATAGGTAGACGTGGCGGATGTACCTCCCCAGTCACCATACTAGTTCAATCAGCCTTCTAAAATTTAGTATTATTTTTAATTTCTTGATATAGTATCTTAGTTTTTGTGTATTTTCCATGGGTACCATACTAAAACTATTTCGTTATATAGTGGCGTTATGAGTAGGTAAAGTTATTTTATTTTTTTTAGGTGGCTCTGTTGCTGTGTTATACCGTACGTAACGAAGAGATGGAAAAACGTCGAGCACTATTGTCCAAACTGCCGAAGATATTTGGGTGTTTATGCAAGAACAAAAATATTATAAATGTACTTACTAGGTAGAACGAACGTGGTCCGACTAGAGAAGAACCATCACCATACTTATTTCTACTGTGAAGAAGTTCTTGCGTTCCGATGGAAGGATGTGGTTTCCGGCTCATATTCTTTGTCGGGAGTAGCAACGCATCTGTTAATTGACTTTACATAGAAATTCTTCTTTATATGAAGTTGTTTACAGATGTACACATGGAAAACAGTGACCATTTACCATCAGGTGAACAGCATGCTTATTTGTTACTTTAATCTAATAAGAACGAAAAAGAACTTATTTCAAATTATATATACACGTAATTTACACATAGGTTATAAGTAAATTTTAATTTAATTTATAATATGTTTACTTAATTGAGGTTAAGATTTTGCCGTAAACGGGATAGAAATTTGCAAATGGGCACACAGTATTAAATAAATTGGACGGATTTTTTATGTAAGGTAGTTTTTAATGTGAACCATAACCTTTATTGGAAAGGTGTGGTTGCCGGCTTACTTTTACATGAATATCTTAGTCCTGGGGAGTAGCAACGCATCTGTGATCGACTTCACATATAAACACTGTTCTGTATGAAGTAGTTTACAGATGGCCATGTGTGGCAGTAAGCACTTACCATGCTCGTTTGCTACTTCATTCTACTAAATAAGGAGAGTGATTTCAATGTTTAAATATTATATTATAGATTAGTCATAGTATTATATTAGATATAATTTAAATTTTAATTACTTGTTTTATTTTATGTATTCATTCAATGTTTTATTACATAGTTACTTATTCTGTAATTATACTGCTGTGTACAAGTGTTGTAGAAAAAAAAAATAAAAAAAACGAATATTACAAGTCGCATATTTTATTTAAAAAATAATTAGACCAATAAGTAATAAAATGTATAAAAATAAAAGTATTTTGTTTACA
The DNA here is from genome assembly GCA_018249915.1 of Cecropterus dorantes dorantes. Classification (NCBI taxonomy): domain Eukaryota; kingdom Metazoa; phylum Arthropoda; class Insecta; order Lepidoptera; family Hesperiidae; genus Cecropterus; species Cecropterus dorantes. The sequence goes on from DWLI01004945.1 coordinate 9,040, forward strand.
TAAACATCTAAGTAGTACTTACTTATATTAATCGTAAAACTAAGTTTACGCAACCACCAAGCAATTTTCGACATAATATGTATATTACAACTATAAAAATGTATATTACAAATAACATATCACAGAGACATAATATATATTATACTTTATAAATTATTTACAGAGAAATTAAGAAAAAGTAACACTTGCGAAATTATAAACGCTTAGGACATGCATCATTTACATATCACCTTACAAATATTGTCTAAACATTAAATTTATTCAGTAACAGTTTAAGTAAAGTTTAAAACGAAATAGCACAGATATTGAAATCTAATCAACCGTATTATAAATGTTCTATATAAATATCGGCACATTGTAAAAAATCACAAATTTACAGATTATAAGAAATATTAACCTAGAAACCTGATAAATAAATCAGGTTTCTTGTTAATTATTATTTTTTACTTTTGTTTTAGCATGTCCAATGTACACATGGGCGTATAAAAGGTGGTGTAGAGATACGGTCCTGAGCGGGGCCATATTATCGCCAAGAAAAGAAAAAAAATCAATGTTCACGTCAAAACCAAAAGGTCTTCCATATTTTTTTGTGAATAAATTTTGAGCCTATTCATTCCAGAACCAAGGGGGGTTCTGGAATAAATAAGGAAAGAAAAAGTGAATGATAAGAAAAAAATAGAGACAATACAATGTTATTTTTAAACCCTCGCTCTTATCTATAGATTTATGTACGACCGTCTAGATTATTATACGCCCATGGATTTATACGTAAAAAATAAAGTACAAATTCACCACAAAAATACTCAAGACGGCAGATGAGATCCAATAAACGCCTTGCATTGTGGGCAATAATGATTGGCAGTTTTGCACGACCGCATACAGTAAGGAACGAAGCAACCGCAACAGCATCTGGAATAAAGAACAACAAAGTTCATGAATATATACGAGTACGCACAATCGAATGTTAGTTTTGTAAGCCTTCTGTTATACTTATGTGAAAATAGATATACGTATTAAACTATATATTTTTTCAAAATGTTAATAAAATAAAGTAAAAATAAAATAAGATTGAAGTAACAAACTAAGTAATAAAAAGTCTGCCGTCCATGAACAAACTTCAACCAACTCTATATGAAACAGGGCTTTTAAAGCCGATCTCAGATACATTGCCATTTCGGAGGTGTAATACGGTCGCTTTATTTGTAAGTCAGACGGCATCTATACCTTCCACCAAAATGCAAGAACTAATTCACAATAAAATTGGAGTAACAGTGATACCTCTACCGTTAAACCATACTTTGTTTGCTGTTTCAAATGTTTTTGTTGTGCATATACCAGCATATAAATATAGGTTATTTATATATACCTCTTTATATTTATATACTTATGATGCATACTTTTGGAATAACCG
>DWLI01004946.1:0-10448 GCA_018249915.1 Cecropterus dorantes dorantes
CGAATACACAAACACCCAGCCCACAACAGAAATCTAAATTCATCATTCAGATGACTGTCTAGCCGAGAGTCGAACCAGGAACCTACTGCGCGTCAGACTGGTGATCGATCCGCCACGAGGGTAATCATTATACATCGTTTGTGATTATATTATACATAAGCTGTGCCCATGGTTTACGTGCGGTAAAAAAAATCATAACAATTGTCACTCTCTTAATGGTAATTTTATACTCCTGCCTTTGTAAATATATTAAATGTAGAAACACTTCTACTTTTACTATATATAAGGATAATGATAAGTTACATCTATTAAATATTTATGTTATATATTAACTTGTACGAAAATTGTGCACACTCATACGTAACCGCTTTTAAAAGGCAATAAATCCTATTAAAACCAGTAGCAATTCATTAAACAGGTTTTACGAGTTATTCAAATGAGATTTATTATTCAGAAAGCGAAAAAATGTTTTATGTTGTTCGCCGCAAATCGACCTAACAATATTATTCGGGCAATCACATTTGTCCGATTTCGTTTGGCTTAAGTATTGACTAATCGAATATCGTTAATAAATGATCCCAATGCGCTATGAAAGTTCACGGGGAGTGGTTGGGTCTCCTTATACTTTAGGTACAACTCAAACAAAACTGAGTTTCTCCCTCTAAAGTCCTCTGAACCGGTTAGCTATCTATCGATAAAGTAGCTCTTACTTACAAAACTATTAATGCCAAGAAAATATTTTTTAAATTATTTAGATATCGTACACACAATTAAACCATATCTCAATCATAGACAGGCAACTCAATTATACTATTATGCACAAATATATTAAACGATCGATGTTTATCGAACTTTTCCAGCTCACAAATTATAAGTAGGAAACACAAATAATAGTTGACGTAGGGCTAGGAGAGGGTGAGGTCTACGGACGGGTCTGTGCGGGACGCGGGGAGAGGCGGCGGTAATCAGTCCGGACAGTAATTCGGGAGCCTTAAGGGTGTGATCGGTTAGCGCAGACAAGGGTACCACCACTAGCATCCTTGGAGGGAAGAAATACTTTAGTTCAACATTTCCAATGTGGTTTTGTTTTGTAGCTCTTGGAGATTAGGCAATTTCTCAATAAACATACGATTGTGCCGCGCACCAGCTATCAGTTAGTTTGAGACGTCTCCGGAGAAATTAATGTAATGTGGATTATAAGTTGGAGCCCCTAATAAGATTTGGTTCGATGTTTTTGTTTTACTTTTCATGACTTTTATCAGATGAGATCGAATAACCAAAGTTAATGTAATATGCCCATTAGTATATGGGAGTTCTAAAATGTTGACCGACCGTACATTCATACGGTTATACTTTTATTAAAAACCAGCAAAGTTGCGAAAAAAGAATCTTGCTTTAACCCAATTAATTTTACTTTGAATCTTTTGAACGTACTGAACAGAGAAATAACGGCAGCCTACGCAACACTCATCTGTTTTGAGTACACAGCCGACCACTGAAGGGTCCTTCAGGCTCCCCTAGTCGGCAGACTTCGAATATCTTTGCACCTTAATTACGCTCGGCTTCGGCAAAAGTACGACACGTATAGTCTCCAACGCTCTATCCGAAAAGGGAGTGAAAAAAATTTGAAGATTGAAAATCGAGCCCCTTTCACGCGAAATACGAGGGTCTCTTAAAGTATTCTTAGATACAAAAAATCCACTTTCCTTTTCTGATGGACGATTTTGATTAGCTGTAACGTAGGATTCGTGGCTGAAATTAATGTACGTCATTATTTATGACGAGCTGTAGGTATATCAATTGTTTATTGTCATGAGATCCAATTGCTTTGTCTATAAAGAGAAGGTTCAATACAACGACATTAAGCTTTATGGCGATGTTTCGTAAGATTGTTAGTTTGACTTCACTTGAGAATCGTACACTTTTGTAATATATGCGCATTATTTGTAACTAGTTCTTTGCTACTTACACATATCTGCAGAAAATATGATAACATTAAAACATACCGTAGACAGTTTCATGATGTCAATAATACTTAGCCAGAGCGCGCACGAAGCCCGTAAGCCGGTCTTATCCAGCAACTTTTACATTATCTACCAAACTGTTACATAAATTTTAGCTTGAGTCTACTTACGCTTATCAAGTCAAAACTACTAAAGCGTATTTACGAGTATTTGTTTCCATTTTCCGGTTGATTGACTCCACAACTTCGGAGGAGACGCGACGGCATGGGTTAGCCCACCTTGGAAACTTCCTCGCCCCTGATTCAAAATCAGTTAATGCAAAAGTTTATTTTTATAAGTAAGATTACACGGGAGTTCGGATAGAAGTTTTACGAAGCAGCTTTCTTTCCGAAATCCTACAAGGTACGGAGAAACATTTTACGGTACAAGATTTTTGGATTAATACGAACTTTAAAATAATATTGCTTTTCTTGTAGTTACAAGCTTTTTGTGTAGTGGAGTTTCAACCTCGGCCTCGCCCACGTCTGACGGTTATTAAAGCTTTATATTCGCAAATCTTTTGAATGAGTGATCCGATTTGAAGATAGAGATAGGTAGGTAAAGTTATAAGGTAGAACTTTTTATAATACAACTTTATTGGCACCTTCGTGACAATTCAATTCAGTAAAAATAAATATTCTGAATCAAAATAAATGACATTCAAAAATAAATATTATATAATCTATGCTTAATATAATTTTATCATGCATTGATAATAAAGTTTAAGCCACATAGAATTCTGTGAAATCGTAAACAAAATGAGTGAATTTTTTTCTTTACTCACGCTGGAAATATCGCAAAAAGTGAGTATTTAATAATTAGTTGCATGTGTAATTGCTTTTTGCACCAGCAGGTGACCGTTAATAGAGATATCAGATTAACAATGATTTAATTAACTAAATGAACGCTACACGTAACACGTTATTCTAACATTACGTACAGATTTTTGTACATTTAATTATTTTAAGTTAACAAAATTTTAACTAAAATTTAAAAATGTTTTCGGTATATTTTACATTTTATTTAAAAGTTTGGTTCTGTAGCTTTTATGTATATGTGGGTATTTTTAAATCGTATTAAGCAATATGATGTTTTTGTGGTCGATTCACACTTTATGAAGTAATCTTAATTAACGATTATTTTTACCTTTAAACATATCTATCGACCACTCAGTGTGTGATCAACAAAAACGTCATAATATACGATCATAATTTGAAGTCTATTTTCCAACCGAGGCTTTAAAAGATTATGAATTGTAGCAAAAATAAAAGATAAAAGCGGATAAGCTACATACGTAATGAGAACGATTTAAAACCAACGTTTAAATATTAAACAATTAAGGTTATTCAGTTAAGCAGTTATAGGGTTGTACGTGTCCGATCGCTTAAATTTATGCACGCTTCCCGATGGAGCTCATAAACATTGTAAAACTTCCGGCAGATGTCGGCCGCTGCCCGATTATTCTCGTACTCTGTAGACACAACGCATAACGTGGTTTTGGGTACGTTAAAAAATTAAAGAGTATAAACGTAGGCTTGTGTTTGATATTCGGCTTAGTAAATCGTGTGTGTTCACTCCTTGCAGTTAACAATTTTTTATCACGTAACAATATATGCACCTGTCTTTTCCACTTTAAATTGATAAACATGATTATAAAGTTTGATTTCGTAAAATAGATATAATTCATAATATAGCGTAACTTAATATTCGAAACATGGTATTGAAATATATTGTCGACGATGGAAAAATAAGCTATCTTTACGGCGTCTACAGATATATCATGTTATATTTACAATAATGATATGGTGCGTTCGGCTGAATTTACGCACGCTTCCCGATAAACCTCATAAACATTGTAAAACATCCGGCAGATGGCGCGCGGTGCCCGATTGTGTTGCGCACCCCTACAACAGCGATGACTTGTACAAACGCTATTATGTTAAAACGTGTTATATTGTGTTAACTTATCGAACTATGTTAACGCGAAAGCCTTGTTTACACTACTTTCAGTTCATTTATATTACTTCCATTCAATACAATTTGTACCGTTATATAAGTAGATGGTATACTGTTTTAATACATTAACGTAGCAAGCGAGTATGCAGTCCACTTGGTGGTAAGTGGTCACTGCCAGCCATGAACATCTGTGAGCAACTTCTTGTAGAACGACAACTATGTCGGCAACCACGTCCTTTTACCGAAATGTAAGAACATCACTACACTAGAATTAAATGGATCTATATCTGCTAGAAAAGGACAATTACGACGATTTTCTTTGAAGTAAGATGGAGTATAACCCAGATACCCACAAGTAATTTACTTCACAGTACTATAAATTATGTATACGTACTTATTTCACTTATTTTTTTATTTAGAAAATACTATTAACACAACATACATACATAAGATTAATATTAAAAAAAATATCTCTACAATTATTGCAACAAAATCAGTTACCTTGCATTTTATAATAATGTATATGATCGATGGCTGATTCAACGAAAGATTGCTGTTATCGTAATCTTAATCGCAAGAGATTAACGACTATCTGGTTAGAAGGATCGCATTATGAGTGGTCCGCTTTCCCCGTTCATTATGCTAACAAAAAATTTAGTATGGTTGAAAAACTTGGAATGGCTACATAATTTTTACAGGCGACATCCACTCCGTCATAATACGCCATTAACGGTTGAGCGACGCGGCCTCTAATTCACGTTTAAAAGCCTGCACTCGAGTCAAAGTCAACTGTAATTTCGTCTTAGCCAGCAATACCTAGCAAAAATCTAATTTGTCAAGAATTATGCGGTGGCTACTAGAACCGTTGGGTGTTACGGTGTTTTTATTATTCCGCTTGGTCCCCGCCCCGCGGATCCGCCGCGCATTATTTTTTTACGACGCAGAATCGCGATTATCCTGTATATTGTTTTCGGGTCACTGACAGAATTGAATATATAAAATTTGTATGAGAATTCGCCTGAAACGCGCACGAATATGGAGTCTACGCCTACATTAAATTTTCAACGAACGACGAGCTTGATGACGTTAAAAGTATCATTTTAAGAACGTTGCTTTTATGGCATGACAAGTGTTTATTCTATTTGCTAAATTAGACAAAAACAATGGTGATAGTGAGAAAAAATTGCGTTCAATCCTTTCATATTTGTGTCCCTATTAAAAATGTGTCTGAATAACAAAAAGCTACGCGTAGAATCCTTTTTGTTCGGTGGGTAATTAGTGTCTTTTATAAACATGACGCTGTTTTTTTTATTACCACACGCAGTGACGAGCGCACGTATTCATTATGCCAATTTCTTTTCATTGTACAAAATAAAATCTGTAGACAGGGGGATATTCGCCGTAAAGCTTAGTATAAGTGAAATATAAATTGCCTTTTTAACACAGGTACAAATAGGATTTGAATAGGTTGTAATATCCTTCCCCTGAGATAAAATTAGGGCTCCCTTTAGGGCTGTTAAAGTTCATATATTCCTGAATTTAACTATGTAAGGTATTAAAGTTTAATGTAAATGGAAATATTTTGTGGTTGGAATTTTCATAATAATTGTTGTTTTACATTTTGTGAATGTCTGTTATGATAGCAACTCATCCATTATCCTTTTGGGTTCCGTCGCCAGGCATCGGATTAATTTAAAAGCGTTTGTCACCAATAGCCACTGCGTTTAGCATGCCCATTGGTTACCAAATTTTGATATTATATAGAAAGGAAGCTTCCTATTACATCCTCGGGATGAGAAGGAATGCTATTCGAGACCGATATCACACGGCAGGGCATAGTAGCAATGATCATAAGAAAATAATAAATAGAAAACATTAGTAAATAATTACGATGGTATGCGACACACGTAGTTACATATCATAGTTTATTATATGAATTATTAATTATTATTAAAGCTTTAAATGTTAGTAGTAATTACGCCAAAAGTGGAATATGCATATATTTTTACAAAAAGTAATTTTGTACAAACCGTAGAACTATAACTGGGTGTGTAACTAATCTTAACGTGTATTTAAACAATTACACCGATCAATTGTATATTGTCTATATCAAAAAAATCAATTGTGATTGTGATAAATTTAGAAATGGTACACACCAATAAACATTTAATATATGACATTTGCAGTTGTAACAAATTTCTGCACCGTATTGCGCGACTTAACTTCGACATTCAGTAGGTAGAACAATACTAAGTATTGATTGCTCGCTTTCGATTACTTACATTACACGCGAATGCTCTTTGTTAGTACCAGGCTTTAGAGAAACGGGGATGTGCTCATATAAATAACTAGCAATTTTCATAGTGTCGGGTGCAGGAGGGTCTTGGGTCTTTCGGGCGCTTACACTTCACTGCGTCACCCTTTCTCAAACCGATTCATTAGCGAACCTTCGATGCATCGTTAGAATAAGTCTACTTATATGAAGAAATTCTCAGCGGAATGTTTTATCCACGTGAGTGGTGCCTGGCATTTGCTATTTAATTAATATCAGAGCAATGTCTATCATTTATAATAATAAATGCTGAATATTCTAATCGATTTTATTTCTTTGTTTTCAGGTAAGATAAAATACTGGATATGGATCTCTGGAGGTAATCTTAAATCAGAATATAAGAATTATTCTCATTCTCAGAAGATGCTTGGTTGGAGAATATTAAGGGTCAATGAAGATATAAATTAGGATCTACCTACGTCTGTCCCTTAAAATAATCAATATGTTGTTCAGTCGCTCTTTGTGGAATCGTACAAACCAAAACACAGCATTGGAGCCACTCTGCAATGGGGCAGAAATTTGGTCAAGTGCTATGTACTAACCTCAGAACCTTCATATATATTTCATACTAATTAAATTCGCCAACTATTACAATGTAAATATTACTTTGCAAAGTTCATACGTTCTTTAAGTACATTACAACGGTTCTTTTGTTCAATGTTTTAACTAAAGCGCTCTTTAAACCGACGAAACGTTTAACTTACGAATGAAAATATATCTTCCAAAGTATTTAATTACAGACTAGCGGGCTAAAATGTGTCTTTAAGTAGTAAAAATAATTACAGGCGTTATAAAACAGCAAGTGAAGTGTGCGAAGTAACACGTTCTTAATGTTTGTAAGGAAATTTTAATTTAGATCTATATCTTAAGAGCTGAATAGTAGAGTCGTATACATACTTTCTGAAATATGAAGCATGTACCTATTTTTAATTCGTACGATATCAGATATTATGATGTATCGCAACAAAATGTATTTAAAAGGATAGATTGCTAAAATGTCATATAGAATCATTATATGCGACGTCAAATCGTAAATATAGAGGTTTAGAATTTATTCGCTTCTGTAATGGTACTCATAATTATTTGAAATCTGTCCTAAATTGTTTCTTCGATAAAAATATTTAAGTAATCTTCAAAATTACTATTATTGTTATTATATTGCAGTACAATACTCAAACACAGTATTAGTGAAAACACTATAATATAATGTGATTCAGAAATTTGAACTCAACGATGTTAGTAAAAAATTGCGATTATTTTAAAAAACACAGCGTACGCGTTCTAGAGAAATGGACCTAAAATTATTCTAATTTCGTAATAACGCACCGAGCTTGCACCGACGTTGGCGGCAGACCCCTTTCATTTCCTCCCCCTGTCTGCGATTATCGTGATCAGACGTAGAAAGTTATACGAGTACATTGAAATATTGATATAGGTACAGATTAATTTGCGAATTGATAGGGAAGTCTGGACCGGTGGAAACGGGTTATGAAACTATATTTTAGAGATTTTGAATGTTCTATGTTTTATGTTTAGTATTTACACGCAAGTCTGGATGTACGGTCGGTGATTTTAGAGATTATTATGATATATAAATAAAGGAGCGTACATTTAACCTGACAGTACGTGGTTACTTTCATAGATTCTTGAACAAATCCTAAATAGAAAACTATTAGAGTATACTTACCAACATGTGAGGTAACCATCTTAGTGCTCAAGAACGGTGACATTTTTCATCGGCTTTGGATAAGACACTTGTTTTATATGGAGTTGATTACAGTTCCCATGGTCTACACTACTTACCGTCAGGCGGACTGCATGCTCATTTACTATTTCAATCTTACGCAAAAAAAAATATTACATATATTTAACCATAACACAAATTGTGTTTACAAATTCAAATCAGAAGACCACAAACCCTTGCAGTGACTTTTGTATAACTGAAAGAAAGAAACATTTGTAATAGACTCAAAAAAACAGAAATCATAGAAAAAAATATGGTTTAAACACTAGCATATTTCTGCGGCTCCGCCCGCTTCATATTTACCATGATAATAAGACTCTTGTGTGTAAATCTAGACATTCAGTGTAAGAGTAACAAACACACATACATTCTTACAAACTTTCACATTTACTATATTAGTGTATCCGACATATTTATGCAAACATTGTTGTTAAAGGTAACAGTAGGAGCTGCGATAGTACTGTCGTAGGCAAACCACTGTGAGTTCATTAAACCTTTAAATCCTCACCAAATGACACTTCGCATAATCCGCACAGAAGCAGCGTGGTGGAATATACCTACTTAATTTGTGGGGAAAGTTTAGCTAAATAAGTATATTATGTACGGCTGCAACTCATTAATGTTCCCAACTTCTGTAATATATAATGCCTTTTAAGCCTTCATCTAATGTTTTATATTTTTACGATACAGAAGTAACATACTAACACCTGGAAGTAAGTATAAACTGCTGCCTATTTATTGATAAAAAACCCTTGATAAAATTAGATACATAGCTAAGGTAGGTCACAAATGCGTTGCTAGCCGTAAATAGTAAATTGGAAAACAAATACTGTCTAAGGGCTTATAAAAGTAGACCCATAAATATTATTAAAAATTTAAATGAGAAAAGAGAAACTTTAGAATACACACATAAAAACTTTGAGCAAGATTCTATTAAAGACGCATTATTCTAATAATCGCATCAGACACTTGACAAAGTCTTTACTCGTAAGAATTATATCGTTCATCCTTAAAATGGATTCCAAAGGAGGGAAGCAATTTCATTTGTGAGAACCTGCTCCTGCTTATAATCCGTCCGAGGTAATAACATTTCATATTCGTAATAGAATCATTCCGCGTCGCCCGGAAACTTTATAGTCTCATTTTCATTGAAAGCGTTTAGTAGACATAAACTTGCAGAATAATTTTGATACACGGCCCAGAAATGGAAGAGGCCCAATCTCCGGACTCCCTATTCGCCTAATCAACACGGCCGTTTTGATGACAACATTTCTTTATTAAAATATTACTCGGATCGAATCGAGCTAACTCCTCAAGTCTTCATTTTAACGTGGATCATTTTTTACTATGAAAAGCACTATTAAATTTATACTGCAATGCATGGATAATGCAAATGGACATTTGTAGCAACTTACCTTGAGCTAGGTATAACCTAAAAGTTTACTTACGGACTAGTATTTGGTAATAAAATGATACCCTATAAGAGATATGATTTGTTTTCAGTGTCTATGTCACGAGATTTATCTTAACCCCTAAAACTATATTACACAATGGATCATGTACTTGAGAAATTAATTCAGATTTATGTGTATAAAGTGTATGTGTTAATTTTGGCTATAACTTACATGCAAAATGCCTATAGATCAGCTCAGAAATTACAAAGTTATAGAGGACCAAACATCGAACAAACTTTTGCATTTACGAGTAGACTTAGTCGCTCATTAATCTACGAACATATTTGAAGTCTATTTGTCAGGAACAAATAGGCAATTTTTTGATATTTCTACAAGAAAAATATTACGTTCGTTTATTTTGTAGGCTCGCTTGTTGTCCAATACCCATACTACGGAGCGGAGCCGATAATAATAACCTATTTGTAGGAATTATTGTGGGCAATAATACACTAAGTGGTATTTATGGATGATATCGTCCAACATAATAAACAAACACTTTGCTTTTGTTGTGTGACATTGCTTGTGGATTTCTTAAATAATATTTGATTTGTGAAATCAAATCAGTAGATGAACGTGTAAACAATTACAACCATATTGACTATTAATAGGATTAATTTTGTAATTTAAGTTAGCTACAGTTACATTGTTATCCCTAAAGGTTATGTTGGGAGCCTGATGTATATTTTAATATATCTATATATATAAAACACCGTTACTGAGTGGCTGACTGACAGACAACGCACAGCCGAAACTACTAAGCATAGAAATTTGAAACTTAGTATAAAGATTCTTTAGGGAGTGTAAAGGAGCACTTAAAGATGATTTTTGGAAATTCCACTACGAAAGGGGAGAAAAGGGTGAAAAACGTTTATATGAGAACCATTGATCAGTGACTTGAAAATTTGGATTTTAGTAGGCTATATAACATCACGCTATGTTTATTGGTTTGGTTTTTTTTC
>DWLI01004947.1:0-10448 GCA_018249915.1 Cecropterus dorantes dorantes
CCCCCCAGATTTCCTACAAACAAAACGTCTCTAATTTTTGTAAAATAATGTGCGTATTAGAAATTAATTATCACTGCTGATATCTACTCGCCTAAGAGTTCTTTAAACAAAAGTTCTCAAAGTTGTGAAGTGAAGTCTACCACTCCGCACTTGGCCATAACACACACACGCTTTCTACACTCATAGACTTGCACTAGTTTTTTCTCCTGTGACGCGGGTGCCATGGACACACGAAGGCGAATACACAAGTACCCAGACCCAGAACAGAAATCGAAATTTATCATTCGGATGTCTGTCTGGCCGAAAATCGAACTCGGAACCCATCCAATATGGTGACCGCTCCGCCACGCGGGTCGTCATTATGCGTAATATCAGTTTTGAATATGGTATCAATTTTTGAAATAAATGGTATTAACTACTACCATTATAGTTTCAATTTCACATTCATTATTATTATATTCATTATTATTACCTTCCCAAATGGTTCTCTATCATGCTACTTACTTTGACTAACTACGGTGGACTATGATCTAAAACCCTCTCACGCCAAGAGGACACCCGTACCAGCAGTGAGACAATAATGAGTAGACGACGAAAGTAAAGTAAAAATCCCAAACGTCTTCAAAAAAACAATTCCGTCTATTCACTTGAAATCTCAAATGATCGCGTGATGGTTTTCGCTACGGAAACAGTGGAAAGAGTTCAGTGAAATTATGGGAGCAATTCGAGAGACATTTACTGTGCTTTATGTGACTTTTATGACATTCTATTAACTTTTATCTGATCGCGAAATGGATATTGACGATTAAATTAAGATCGTTAACAATTTATAAGCGAAATCTATAGTTTACTATCGCACTAGGTAATATTTCCACACAATGCCCATCTATAGACAAGTGCTTTGTATTTTTTAATTTTATAATGAATATATTCTTTATCAACATTTTAAGCTTTTGGACTTGAACATTTTTGGTAAAAATGTTCAAGTCTATTTCTGCCTAACAACAGCAATGTAATCCGCTGTTGTGTTCTGGTCTGAAGGGTCCACACCCTTAAGGGAGACATAATTTTCGGGTCCTCAAGGGTAGCAACATATCTGTGGCTAACCTTGGATGAGATTTTCATCTTACCTAGGGTTGATTATGGATGTCCAAGGGCGGCAATATCCACTCACAATCAGGTGGGATGCATGCTCATTTGCTATTTCCATATTATAAAAAAAACTGATGTATATTAATTGTAAACCTACAACATTACGGTGACCAAATTCATTTTATACACGTGCCTACATCAGACACACAGTTTTTAATCAGACATCATAAGTGTCTAACACTGACATGTTACAAAAAACACCACATACTTTAGTTTCAACATAATTTGTATATGAAATTGATCATCGCGTTAAGCAGATTTAAATTTGCTTTACTCGAATATACAATAAGCAACACAAATCAATAATTGACTATCATGGTCTAATTTCGACCATTGAGCAATTGTATAAAAACATAGCTACTACACTAGCTAAGAAAAAACAAGCGTGATGTTATATAGCCTTTCTCGATTAATATACTATTCAACAAAAATATATTTTTTTAATTCGAACCAGTAGTTACTGTGATTGTGCGTTCAACCAAACAAACTCTACTGATTTATAATATTAGTATAGATAGTATAGATTACCACTACAATAATCTCCCAGTTGTACTGTCTCTTTTGCATTTTCTCTTTGAGACGGCTCGCATTGTTCACTCAATTCCCTAGTTTCACTCATTCATATTTCACAAAGCCACATTAAACTAATCGTTCAAACAAACTGTAACCGGCTGTACATTTCAGCACAATGACTACCGTGCAGTTACTCGCTAATAACACAGTTTACGTAAACAAAACGCTAAATTAACTCGGAGAACCTCACTATGAATTGTATATTAAGGCGGAGGCAGTAAACATTTCAAAAGGCGGCCTCAGACTTTAATTTATCACGTAACATTAACCATTTAAGAAAATTGAACGTTTCAATTATAAAAAAAATGTGGGTCAAGTGAGAAACGCTAATACTATGGCGTGTGTGTTTATTTTTGTACTGCACACGGTTAGAAGTAATAAAATGGAGCGTTATTGCACAATCTCGGGTCGACCTTACGTCGTGAACGAGTGCACTCTAGTATTACTGCAGTATATTCAAATAAACTTCGAGACTTCATTTGAACGTGAAAATAGAAATGTATTTATAGAAAATTTTATTTATTACATTTTCATGACGAAAACAACGCGACAGACTGCATACAGCGACTGCGTTAACAGCAACGTTTTTGTACCTGCTGGGGACAAGTGTCTCTCTCTGAGTTTGGAGAGTCGAGCGCACATGGCTCTGAGGCTTCGATAGTCCTGAATTCACCGAATATAAGCATAGATAAGTAGATGTAAGTGATAAATTTAAATGTCTACTCTTAGTCATGACGTATGCTTATTTCATACTAGCTGTGCCTCGCGGTTTCTCCCGCAGCTATATAAAAAACAAACATAGCAAGTTATATATATCCTATAGCTTTCCTCGATAAATTTACTATTCAACACAAAAATAATTGTTCAATTCGAACCAGTAGTTCTGGAGATTAGCCCGTTCAACCAAACAAACTCTATTGCTTTATAATATTAGTATAGAAATATAGAGTATAGATTTTTTGTGCACAGGCGCGCTCGTTATTAGGTACTCAATGAAACCAAACACAAATAATTTACTAATAATAAGTATTATCAGGAATTAGCAGCAACACGTAGAGCATACTAAGCAATTATGATTGCAAAAGCTTTCCTTGTTTCTGAATAAGTCTAATAAAACGAAAACATCAATCTAAAATCTATCATATTAAACCGCGACGTTCCATCTTCCCGGCGCTATATTAGAAAAATGGTTTTTTTCAAAATTATTTACGTGAATAGACGAGAGGAAAATAAATTTTCCTCCGACAGAAAACTGACTAGTTTTTGCGTTCTCGTGTACTGTAAATGTTTTATTAGTAGGTGAATCATACTATAAGCAAAAGGTTAACACTTTAATATTTCTTCAATATTCTTCTTTGGTATTTAATGTGTTTTGGGCATGGGACGTGGAGGAATAAGCAAGTAGTCCTCCCTGACATAACAATTAAACCAATTTAGAAAAATGTATTATTGGTAAGTGCTTTCGTTTATTTAGATATGTGCGTGTTTGTAGTTTATTCTTATCAATATGCTTATAAAATATATGAATTGTAACAAAGTTTCTAACATCAATTCGTTTGGAATCTTATATTGATTGAACAAGTACTTTACTTACATAAGTACGTTAAATCTAATATTAACAACATTTATATAAAATCCAAATTCGGCATGCCTTCCTGACACAATGGTACCACAACTAATGTATTCCAGCATCACAAATTGTGTTAAACTCATAATATTATAATTATAATAACAATGGAATTATTGCAGATATGCAATTAAAGCCAACGTATTTATTACAAGGACGAAAAATTATTCACGTAATTTGCAATGATATTAAAATTTTAATACACAATTCTTTGATGACCGCTGGTAGTAAGCAATGTAGGGTAGGCAGTAAGTAGTAAACGATCTTGTTGGAGGTTTCAAAACATTAGATCTAGGTGGACCCCAAACAAACACTTTCCTGTCCCGAAGTTGAAAAGACGCATTAAATAAAAAGACAAAACGGAAAAGAAACAAAGAAACAAAAAGTTCGAATACATAAAACAAGAAATCGTTCGCTGTCCGAAAAGTAAAAATAGTATGTAGGCCATCATCATCATCATTTTTAAAGAGTCTATTTTTCATGTAATGTAAAAATCGTTTCATCTTAGAAGAAAATATGAAACTAGGGCCTAATTACTTTGGGATTTGAATATTCAGTATTAACAATTATGTCTAAATTGTAACAGAGCGCGATAGGATTAAAAAAATGCAGATGCTCTATTTTCTCTGAATCCGTCAATACATATAATTCAGAATAAAAATATGATAATGCATCTGTTTAATTATCAGTGGTAGCATAGAACAGAACAGTGCGGTAGATTAATTTTATCAGATTAAACTAATAACTATCGGGGGCAGGATAGAGCAATATTTGTACAAGAAGTAACATGCTCGTTTAGCATGCAGTCACAAGATATACTCTCAAGTATTATCCAATAATACATTATTGGTATTACGACAACGGTTATTATTGTACAGTTATTTTGGTCGATATCCAAGCTGCCTAGCAATAGAACTCGCTAGATATTGTCGACAGATTATAACATTATTATTCAAACAAACATAACAAAACCAAGTATATATGCCTACATAACAAAACCTACTATATATGCCATATATGACTGTATATGCTCGTTTGCGTTCATATTTTGTCGGCAACTCATTATTGTCCCACTGCTGGGATCCGGTCTCCTAAAATGAGACAATCTCAAGGTAACCGTGCTGGCCAAGTGCGAATCGGTAGACTTCGCATACCTTTAAGAACATATGTAGAGAATGCTTAGGTTTCCTTATCATGTTTTTCTTCACCGTAAAGCGGTGATAATTAATTTCTAGTAGCCACATCTTTTAGAAAAATCAGTGATGCTTATCTGGGATTCGAACCTCGGACCCTCGATTGAGAGGCCGAGTTTCAACGTATGGTCTTAGACTGTTATATAACATTAATATTATATGGCTCAATGAACTAATAAAACTTATGTAGATTATGTAACCAAATAGACTCCGGCTAACTCAATTATAACAATGATTTCTTCAAACAACCTGACCACTTTTTTCTGAATAAGACTAACATTGACCTAATCGTAGTCCCCTTCATCAGGTAATTACTTCAAGTACATTAAAAATAAATACCAACCACTCGACCTTTTATATCAAACGTCACGGAGACGCCATTTCTAAAAAAACCTTATGCAAAATTCCGTCATGTAGTAACACTACACACGAGGCGACCTTGTAAAGGTGTGGTTACACGGTGAGCCACACAAAAATAGTCAGCGTTGACGGACAGCCGACACCTACGCGTTGAATATTGAGTACCGAGTCTAATGAATGAAAAATGATCCCTCGCTCGTACGTGTCGGAGCAAGGTGATCTGATAAAAATGAATATGCAAAATTGTATTTATGTGAGGGAGGGCTGTGATATTTTTAGGTACACAGAATGGTCGTGAGGGTGTCGCAGGGGGCCCCCATGCGGTGCGGTAAATTCGTTATCACTATCTATTGCGGCTGTATAGCAGCTGCATTTACACACTCGCGCATTGAAAAGAACGTAAACACGTGTGCGCACACACACACTTACAAACTCGTATTCTTCAAACGAAAGACTGAAGAGAGAGACCATGTATAAGATATTATATCACAAAACTTAAAATTAACATCGCGTCGGTGATCAGGATTCGCCACGAATAAAATTACTAAGAAATAATTCTCTCAAAGTTACGCCGAGAAAAGAAATGAGTAACAAAATTATTATGCCCGGCAAGTCGTATTTCAATGTCTGGAGGACGTACTCCTGTACAGCGGAGCGACCGGGATTACAATAAACAAAAAGTTCAAAAAAAAAAACCAAGTAATCGGTATTCCAGATTTCAAAACCGGCCGCCATTAACGCACATTCGCGTATCCGTTTGGCAGTGAGAGTGGAGTGGGGTGTAGAAGGGGGTAGTTGGTACAGGCGGAGTTCGACAAAAAGATATGCGCAAAAATCTCTCGGTACGCAACGCCCGCAGCCACGGGGAGATTGGGGGGGAGGTGAAAATCAATTTGGGGGCCCCGGTGCGTGGGGCCGCGGGGTGAGCCGGGGAGTCACGGCCAAGGTCGGTCGCGCCCGGCCGCCTCTCCCCTCCCGCGGCACCACGCCGGCCCATTGAGAGGAAGCACACCCACACACCGACAAAGACGGGAATGCCAATGTAAATAATAATGCATACAGCTCTATGAATGTGCAACTTTGATACGCCCACGCCCAGCCGACGAACGAAAGGGGAACATTTTCATTTTCGTTTGAAACGTTTTTTTTTTTCTAAGAGAAAGAGTAACATTTTCTTCTTATGATGCTGACTACCCTTTGAATACCCTGTTAAATTATTGAATACCCTGAAAAATTATTGAATACCCTGTTACTTGCAAGCCACAGAGGAGCCATCGACTAAACTTGAACAATTGAAAAATTTGGATGTATTCTATCTTCGGAGTTTGTAAATACGATCATGCTCTCAAATTCGAAAGAAGCTCAAGTGGATCCCAATCTGCAATCGCAGATAGGATCTGACGTTTTTTCTATAGTAAAACATTAAACACATATAAAGACTCAATTTTCAGCCGCAATATTTTTCTTACATTACCACCGGTCGGAGCAGATATTCAAATCAGTTACATATGTATAATATTATTAGATATAAGTATTTCATTCTTTATATCTGTATGCGTATAGGGAAATATCCTGATAAAGGATTTCAAATCAACCTACAAGAAAGCGGTGAAGCATCGAAAAACATGAATGTACATTATACATTCTGTTTTTTTTTTTCAGTACCTGTTTACAATTTTATCAATGTAGTTTCTAGACTCGAGTTTCAAGGATTCATACGCATTATACTATTGAAATCAAAACAAATTTATACAATGTAAAATACAAAACAAATTTAAAAGTATAAAATATAGAATGGAATCGACAACAGATTGCACAACGTGTCACACGAATGTCAGACCGAACCAAAATATTCATTTAAAAATTCAATACTCTGGATCACTTCAAGGAGAGGGTCACCTCTATAGCGCCTACATTTCGAACGGTCTGATAAAATCTAACGAAATACCTACGTTTCAATATCTTTAGGCATACTGAGAAAATATCTCAAGATATAAATGAATATCGAAACTATACAAATAAAACTGAATTTTATCTGAAACGTACCTAGGAATATAGTAGCGAACCTAAATAAAAAATAGTGATATCCTTTGTTCGAGAATGGAATGTCTAGACGAAATTACATTTGTCGTACGTAAACAAAGGTTAGGTATTATTTATCAGTCTGAAGAATGTGGGTGATGAATTGCGCTGTAATGAATCTGTTATCGATTCAACGGTTGCAATCTTGTTTGAAGTTGGTCATGCCTATCGGCTGCAGTTACTATCATGGAAACTGCAAACTGATGGGGAAGAAAGACACTCAAATTTGATTACACAAAGATATAAAGATGATAAGGTTTTAGGGTCGGGATGACTGATGACCTGAAGAAGACAAAAGCCAACCACTGGATTCAGAGAACAAACGACCAGTTCGCAAGATATCACTTAACGCAGAGGACTTGAGAAGACTGATGAATGGATGGACTATGTGATATAAATATAACAAAATCGATGACACAAATTAAACAAGACATAGGTGAATTCGTAGAAAATAGGGTACGAAATCAACTGGAACGGGTATTTTAAACAACACAAACACTCGACTGTGTTAGAGGGAAAGAGAGGGACACCTACCTTCGTTACATCCAGTAAATTAACATCGGGGGGACAGTTGTGTATCGATCGAGCGGGACGATTCCGAGATGTTATTCGAGCTCGGATAGCCCGGGAGTCAACGCCCTCGCGGATAACATCTGAGCGAGCGAGCTCCATTGCCAAGCGAGAGATCGTACCGGCTGAAATTTAACTGTAGATAAAACTCGTTTCGCCAAATTAGTACGAAACTGCAAAAAAGCTGGTAAGATGTTAAATCTATGCTGGCACTGCACTGACACGGTGCAAAAATTGAAGTTACTCTGTTGCATACAGAAATATCTTGTACAGCTAGAGTTAGTAGAATTTTAGCAAAAAATATCTGTAACTAAAAAAATACTTAATATATCTTAACATTAACTTGCCATCCCAATGTGATAAAACCAATGAAATGTTTTAATGAAAGTCTTTTGTCATTAGACTTCGACTTCGAGCTTCGACTGCACCGTTGTACCTATTTCTGCACTCAGAGGTCAAAGTTTTAGACATTTTATGGGATAGTTTAACTTAGTTGTAAATATGTGTCAACAACCTACGTATCAATATGTTTGTTTGAATTACTTCAGATACAACTTATTTCTATTTGTATTATTTTAGTAATCTTCGGTTGCATTGACGCGTTGGACTCGAAATAAGCGCTAATATTATTTAATTTTAACCCTACGTCACCGAGGTGATGTAAGGTGTGTAACAAGCCCCGCAGGGAGATAATGCTATCAACGAGCTTATTATTCGGCATATCGGTAACGATAACGAGATAATGCGCGTTTGTTTGCGCTGAGTGTCGGTCGAGAGCTCAGCACGAAACCCGGTGCTGTGATACATTTAACGAGAAGCCAAAATTTGGTACTGGGCACAATAGAACCTGCGATTTCTTATGCAGCTTAAGTACTCTACACCGTGTTCTTAGATGAGATGCACATTTATTAATTACTAGGTGTGCTACGCGGTTTCACCCGCTACTAAATAATAAAAATGTACATAGCGTGATGTTATATAGCCTTCCCCAATAAATGAACTATTCAATAAAAAATAATTTTTAAATTCGAACCTGTTCGATTCGAGTTCCTGAGATTAGCCCGTTCAACCAAACAAACTCTCCTGCTTCATAATATTAGTATTGATTGCTAAAGTATTCAAAAGTATGATAAAACATGTATGATTGAATCAGTTCATCCCTTAATAAAATGTCGTACAATCAGTACTATGTCATCATTCAAGCGAAAGGATCATTTGATCACCGATATATCCAATTCATTGATCCGAACGAGTTCAGTAATATTGGTAAAGACCCCATGTCTTTAAAATTAAAAATCGAAACAAAATTAATATATACATAGTATATGTATTCCGTGCCCAACCTCTTTACTTGCAGACTTATATAAAACAATCCTTGTACATAAAAATTTCTTCACCCTACTTAAAATTCTTATGCCTGCCGATCTCATGCCATATCCGCGGCCCACGCATCGATCGAACAGAGGTTTTTTTGATGAGGGTAAGAATTTTGCTCTGATTATTATTGACAGGTTCGTGATATAAAACAGCGAAAACACTAAAATGTTTATTGAAAAATACTATAAGTATTGAACCTCAGCCACAGAAAATCTGAATAATAAGAAAAAATGTAACGACAGACATGGATTTGTGTAAAATCTGTTGTCTAATGGGTTCGGGTTTGGGCGGTCATGTAGACCCTGCAGACATATTAACTAGGAATTATTCAACGTGTATGCATCATAAGGTCTATTATGTATTTTATTTACGAACATTTAATGTCTTTCCGATGTGAAGTTGATTCTTCAGGAGTATATGCTCGCGTTTATAACTGAAAGGCGATTTTTAAAAGGATTCATAAAGTAAATACCAAAATGGATTTTTAAAATATGAGGTTTTATATCACACAGAAAGCGCGTTTCCAACAGAAAATACACAGTTTCATCAATATAATAGCATTTGTACGCTTTCATATTCAATGCATTGAAATAATGCGTTCACTAAACAGGCCAACTACATACACATATTGAATTTCAAACGGTTATCCATGGAAACCGACATAACATCGAAGCCGCTTTGTTTTGGCCAAATCCCCGATAATGAGTTATTTTGAAAGGCCCTCATGGACGCCGAATATATTATCGTTAATATTTAAGCTTACGGACTTGAATTAATACGTTGATACGGCTCTTGCTCTAATTTTCATTACAAACATTTATTTTTTCAAAACGAAAACCGATCACTATATGCAACGTGTTATCATCATAGAACAATTTTCTTCAGCGCCATTATAAAAAGTGCAATTAAACTCTATGTACAGTACATAGTAGGAGAGTTAGGTAGCGACCTATTTCGTATTTTTTTCCTATTATCTTTGTAGCCTATTGGCAAACGGTTCGATTCAATTATTTTTTGGTTTCGGCCCATTCGAGAACCTTTTCAGTCGATTGCAATGACGAGGTCCGTAATGACCGCGTACCGAACGGAGGAAAGGATAAGAGCGTGAATTTGCCAAGATTAGTCAATCTAGGAGCGTAGTTAGGTGGTAAGTAATTATGCAGTCTACCGATTGCTACTAAGATTTCTACTGCGTTTCCGTAATAATCGTGGCAGCAACACAACAGTTGTAACTCATTTCCTGCCACGATTACCATCTAGATAAACGAAACGCATAGACGCACAGTAAGTTCAAATTATCAGCAACACACGCAATTTCAACGAGATAGCTATCAATATAGTTTCCTTACGAGAGACGGCACCGCCTTCATTGAACGACTCCCGGGCTCAGCTATTTTTAGGGTCCTGGGGGCTAAGAGCGGGGCGTCTGACGTCAGAACCACCCCAACCTCGAAGCCCCCACGCGAATGAACCTTAGGTGGAAGAATGACTTCACAATATCTAAGAGTTCCCTC
>DWLI01004948.1:0-10448 GCA_018249915.1 Cecropterus dorantes dorantes
ATGTTGTTGTTGTGTTCTAGTCTGAAGGGTGTGGTAAGTGAGACATACTTTCCGACGCATTTCATCTTAGTCCTCAAGGGTAGCATTTAACTTTAGGTGCGATGCTACCTCTAACGTGGCTAACCTTTGATTTTACCTCGGGTTGATTACAGATGTACATGGGTGGCAGTAGCCATTTCATGCTCGTTTGCTACTTCCATACTATAAAAAGTATTTAAATAAATACACATATCATACACACACATATTATACACATACGTGCATATAATTATTACAATTTATTTGTTTATATGTTGTATACAAAATGAAGACAAAAAAACTTTTATATATACAGTAACTTTAACGTATAATTAAATAAATCATCTAAAGTGGCCGTGAAAGGTATTGTTCCAAAGGATTTGGCGGCATGAACTTGCTATATAGCGAGACATGATCTTTATGCAATTAGCCGTCAGATTTTTAATCGGAAGCGTGGATAAGTCCGGTAGACATATCTGACATGAATATTTAATTTCCGATGACAAGTATCTGTGCAATAAAATAGTATATATCCAGCGCTTTAGAGTATTTTTGAATCTATTTATTATATAATATAGGGCTAAGGGATCATAAAGACAAGATGCGTTTTATAATTATTTATAAAGAAATTTAAAACTATAATAGAGATAAAATAACATAACGTGTTATTTACGTTGCAGGTTTTAATTTTTTTTGGACATACTTTATAATGTAAGTTGCAATTATGTATACGTAACTAATATTTACTTTAAGGAAACATAATAAAGTCGTACTAATGATACTGCTTTATGATAAAAGTATCTCTGGCGGTACTCTCATGGTATCACTTTTGAAAATAATAAAAAAAAAAACACTCACGCTATCTACTCTCATAACCCCGCACTAGGATTTTCTCCTGTGTCGCGGGTGCCATGGACACGCAAATACGAATACACAAACACCCAGATCCAGAACAGAAATCTAAATTCATCAACATTCAGATGTCTGTCTAGCCGGGAATTGAACCTGGAATCCACTGCGTGACAAACCGGTATGGTGACCGCCCCGTCACGGAAAAGAGGTTTAACTTCAAATCCCCGATTTTAGATGCTACTTTTTGTTGCTCACAATTTTGTATTAACGCTACACTGCGTCAACATTTATCACACCGTTACTCCGCTCCGGGCAAAAACGATCTAATCGATCAATGAGATGGGTGACACAAGCGTTTATTTCTTTAGGAAGTTTGTCACGCATAAATAATTTGGTACCGTTTCAAAGCTTTAAAGGCGTTACGGCGTAGAAGTGCTACGACGTAGACCCTTCGCTACGTTTGTAGATGCGGAGGTTTGAATCAATTAAACTAGATATACGTTAACTGAAAACTGCTTTTTATTAGAATGATTGAATGTATTTCATTTACTGTATCTTATTAAATATGCTTTATATAATGTAGGTGAAAAGCAAAATAAACTGTTTTAACAAATAAACAGCATTAATGGATTGAGTTCACTATAATTAATCATGTTCTGTTAATGTATGTCTAGACACTAGACGTACTAAGTGAAATGAGTTTATAACTTTATGATTGACTGATATTGCGAACGTATTTTCATCGTTTTACTTAATGCCATCGCAGAGCAAATTCGAATTTTCATCTTTTCATAAAAATTCAGCGTCGGCGTCAAGTCAGCAATTCTGCAGCAGACACTATTCTACAAAAATTTAATCGTAACTCAAATGAAAGCCTTTAGGTGACGTTTGGTCTTATTGTCGCTCGGAGTGCAGCTAACAAACTTATTCCTCAATCACAACTCTCTTTCAAGTCCAGCGCGGCAGTAAAACGATTTATGCAATAAAAGCAGTTTCCCTTAACAGAATCGTGCACCGCGGTGCGGCCAAATGAGATTAGCCTCGCAAACCACCCGCTGCCCCCTCGCCGCCGCGCCCTGCGGCCGGATTAAAATATTGTATCCAGTTGTTCCACTCCATACAATCCGGTGCATGCACGACGGTTTAACCCTACTGCTGCTGATTTGCACTTTGCTATAAAATACACCGTGGACATGTATAACAGTTCAAACAGTAAAATAATAATTAAACTGAAATCGAGTTATATAATAAACCACGTAGGTTCAGTAGTTTTTATCCGCGACGGTACGGAGACGGTATATGCGTTTGGGGTGCGTAGCCCCGGCCGAATTTTTTCAGACTTTTATTATAGTTCATATGGAATTGAATATGTTCTTGCCACATCAACATTATCGGGAGCCAAATAGTGGGGGTTCTTTAATTATTTTATCTTTTTTTTTAATTACATCTTAACCGTCATGGGTCTTTTCAAAATTCTTTATTTTAATTTTTATTACATTATGACGTTTTATTTCGAGACGTACACAGTAACCATAGACAGTTACAAAGACAATATAAATAGATGGCTTTAGGTGTAGCAATATAACATTCATATTTTGAAATTATCACAAGTCACGATTACATTTTTTTATTTTGCTTTTTAATGCACTTACGTTTTTAAATGTAGCAAGCAAAAATTTGTCTCGTCGCCTAATAGCAACTAATTATAGTCGTTGTAACAGTGGATATCTATTATCAAATCCAAAAGATAGATATGTTTTATCTGAAGCTAAACACAGATTCGAAGTAAATTTTAAATGACATATTAAAACCATAACTTATGACACCATTATTTTAAAATACAGAGGTATATCATACATTATGAAAATTCCACTTATTTCTACTATTCTTATATTATTAATTTTCATTACAAAATTATTAAATTTTTTCGAACGGTATTTTAAAGTATTTGTTTTCTTTGTCCTAAATCATTACCTTTTTAAAAAGCTTAAGAAAAATTGGAGGTGAAACCACATATAATTGGGGTTAAGTACGAATCCTCGACATTCCAGTGTTAAGCCAGTTGCCTGCAGCTAGTTTATTTCTTTATTCGCACTAACTCCTAGGACAGCGGAAACTATGTACGTCCACACGCTTCCATTTTATTGGAATTCCACTTGTTTTTGTATTTGTTACAGTCGGATGGACGGCTGCCATTCAGGCACAGAGTTTTGACGCTTTGAATACATTTTTATATAACACAAGGCTTTGCTCGCGACTACCTACATACTATCCTGTTATACAAAACGCGCAAACAATAATCCAAAACGACACTGATTGTATTGTTTGGTATAATAGTTTAATACCTATGTTAACTCTCAATGTAGTTAAATATCAAGAAAATGTGCCTTAGTAGGTGTTAATGCCATAAAAAATGATATATTTTTTAAATAGAAGTAGCAAACGAGCATGCAGTGAATCTAACGGTAAGTGATCACTGCCGCCCACAGTCATCTGTCACTATCTCCACATCGAATAGGAGTCTAAAGAGTAGTTCTTTAGACTCCTATTGACGCTTGAAATATGTTTTACATAGATATCTCCCTGGTAATACCATATCGATTTTATAGATTAGGCTCTACCATGGTCAAAAAGGAGCCTAACGCTTTTATAAATAAATCTGTTTGACACTGATGGTAACTCTTATCTTACTAATAATATTACATAAATGTGAAAGATTTTGAGGATGTATGTATGTTTGTTACTCTTTCACGCAAGAACTACATATTTGGCTAATATGTGGCACACAGTTTATGAACATTATATATAAATTAACACAAAGGACACTCTTTACCGTGTTAATCATGACTAAAGCGGGCTAAGCCGAGGAAATAAGCTAGTCTTATATAAAAGCGTCAAATCTACTCCAACGGTATCATACTTAATGGAACATCTGCTTAGTATTTGCTCCATGACTGGCACATCCTTCGCTTATTGGGCGAAATTAAATCAAGGTCGGTGGCAGAGTATTCTTTCGCTAACGAAGCGAGCCATGTACGAGTACAAGATAGTAAGAAATTAGAATTTTTAAACTCATCTACATTATGGCTAGACTCGTAATATTCAAGATATTTCTGGAAACTCGCGTACATGGACGAAGTTTTAATGAATTGATATTACTTCAAGGAGTAGTCTTGAAAGCCGTACAATTTTTGAAGAGAAAAAGATGACCTATTCATATTATCTAAGTCCTTGTTTTGTATTTTTGTACCGTATGTTTTTTTTGTGCGTTAAGAGGTTATAGAGTGCATATATGAATTATAAACGAGTTGTATTGGCAAAATAAATGTTATTCAAAATTTTATACTTTTCACAGGAATAAATAATCTAAATATTTCTATAATCTGTAAAATAGATTGTAAAAATTAATATTATTTTCATAATATTTGCCTGTCTGTTTGTCTATAAGCTTAAAATTTCATCAAATCAAAAGGGTTGAATTTACTTAAAACAGAAAATGTACTATTTTATAGTCTGTATTTTGAGATAACATTTAGTTTTCCTTGTCTTAAAATCCATTTACTCTCTCGATTAATATTAAAGTTATGTAATTTTTAAACACGGGTAAAACCGCGTAGCAAAGCTATTTGAATAATAAGAAACACATAGAACTAAATATGTTTCTAAAACAAATGTTTAAATAATAGACACTAATGCAAAATAATGAACGTCTTGAGAGAACAGCGCCATCTTGTGACATTTTGACTCAATTCATTTGTTTTGATTAAGAAATCACTAACATATTTCTTTTAAGATACTCATTATCTAACATTCTGTGTTTTATCTAAAGATCCTCCTACATTTTGATCTCATCTACTAATACGTCTAAACTCCTAAATCAAGTGCCCCGGTATGACAACAGTGAAAGGAAAAATACACGGTCACACGCTTTATACACTCAAAACTCCGCCCTAGGATTTACTCCTGCCTCGGGTGCCATGGACATACAAAGACGAATACACAAACACTAGAGACAAACACCCAGAACAGAAATCTAAATTCATCATTCAGATTTCTGTCTGGCCGGGAATCGATCTCGGAACCCACTTACCGTCAGACCGTTATGGTGACCGCTCCGCCATGCGGGTTGTCACTAAAATCAAACGTGTAAAAAATGAACACTACTTTAAAATAAACTCATAGAACAGCGCAGTAGCAGAGACTGACCACACAGATAAACTTCCACAAGCTATTTAAACGTCCTTAAAGCTTTTAAAGTGGAGTCAAGTCAGATAATGCCATTTGCATGAACAATCGTTTGACTTTAATCAAGGAGTTGGTTGGCTCACTGAGTTTGAGTTGAAAAGTGCAAGGGTTGATTAAGAGGGTCCGTTCAGAATAAATTAGCTGCAGCGGCCACTCCACGACAATTAGCATATATATTGTTAAGAAAGGAATGTATATATGTACCTATTATTTTCGTATGAGATTTAAGTAGCATATGAGTATAGAGTTCTGATTTCATTCTCATGAACAATGAGGAACTTCATATAGAACAAAAATTTTATCTGAAATCAATCACAGTTTTTGAAGTGCTTCTTTAGTATCGTTGCTATTTGAAATTCGATTAAACAAAAATGAGTTATCAAAATAGTTGTCGGCGCTACAAATAGATGGCGCTGTATCCCTTTCTGAATCACGTTAACGATTTTACTTTATAGCTTGTATTAGAGCTCAAGTTTGTTATATTTAGGTTGCGCGTAAATTGCATACATGCTTTTATATATATCTGTGGGTGTAGTTATTCTCTAAATTGGGTCGATGTTGCATCATAAGACCGCGATTTTGTACGTCTATTTAGCCAAGTCTTCGTTAATTAATTAGAATTATTAATGAAGTAGAATATTGGCTATTATAATAAGTATCTATCATGCATATGATTTTGGTTGAATGAAAATAAAGTATTTTTGTTTGTAAATAGCTAACAAGCAAGTGGTTAACTTGACACAACTGGGAGGCTCCTTTATTTTCCTGTAGTCACAGAACAAATCAGAATTTGTATACTAATCACACATTCGACGACGCGCGTAGCGGAGCGGTCACCATACTGGACTGACGCGCAGTGGGTTCCAGGTTCGATTCCCGGCCAGACAGACATCTGAAATTTAGATTTCTGTTTTGGGTCTGGGTGTTTGTGTATTCGTCTTTGTATGTCCATGGCACCCGCGACACAGGAAAAAATCCTAGTGTGGGGCTATGAATGTGGAAAGCGTGGTTTTTTTCTACACATGCACAAACAAAATTGTGTGTGCCTATGAATACACAAAAACAATATTTAATTGTACTGTACGACTATTATTTGCAAAACAAAAGTCAAATAAATAGAATACAAGTTGTAAAGTTAAAAATGTATATAAAATACAACATTCTCAAAAATGTTTCTGGTAGGAACAATACCGGCATATTCTCGTATTTGTTTCGCAAACACCCCAAAGATATGACAGATATTGTTTGGTAGAAGAATGTCGAAGCGACACTCGATATTAAATATTTGCGCCGTGTCTCGAACGATCTTGTTTGCGCCACTTATGTGTTGATGTGATTTTTATGATACTATCTATTGCATGTAAATATCATTATCGCTATTAGTGATAGTATAGTGGTAATTTCTAATATTATAGATAGATAGATAAAACGTTTATTACATAGCTTCAGACACAACACAAAATATATATAAAACATTAAACATACGTTAGTACACCAAGACTGAACATAAGTTTCTGACACTAAACTTAGGGGACACAGCGTTCCCACTAGACACACATAAAATAATAATAATAACAAAAATAAAATAATAATTATTGTTATTATTAATCTTATTTCTAATTAAAGATGCTGCAGCAAAAGTCTATGAAATAGGTACCGGAGCTTAGTAAAAGCTGAGATTAAACCCCAGTACTGTTTTTCAGTCCGGACCATTTCCGAACGCAACTTCAGATCTTCAGAAATTACCATCACCTACACCAGAATCACAGTAGTAGAGCCAGTGTCGACCGTAGAGGTACCACCGGCACGCCTATTAACGCTTTCTACACTCAAACCCCCGCACTAGGATTTTCTCCTTTGTCGCGGGTGCTATGAACTCACAAAGACGAATACATAAACACCCAGAGCCAGAACAGAAATCTAAATTCATCATTCAGATGTCTTTCTGACCGGGAATCAAACCATGAACCCAGTGCGCGTCAGACTGGTATAGTGACCGCTCTACCACGCAGGTCGTCATTTCTAGCGTATGCGTTTCAGTGGAAGGGTGTTATGAGGCAACCATCGTTGTCCTCGAGAGTAGCAACGAATCTGTGATCGACTTTTGATAGAACCCCTGTTTTGTATGAAGTTGCTTACAGATGTCAATGGCAGCTGTAACCACTTGCTATCAAGTGGACTCATGCATGCTCATTTACTTTTTCAATTGGATAGAAAAAATAATAAATGATCCCGATGATATAAGTATAATATATTTGATTAAATAATTATGGCCACCATAAACCACTGACCGTGCGTCTTCATACGGCTTCATTAAAAGTACGATACGTATTAATTCGATTTGTAATAGATTTATCGTTTCTATGTCACGAATCTACGAACTGTCTCTTTCACACTCAGGGCGTGGGCAGAGATGGATGTCTGATAGTGTAGACTAGGAGGTGGTTATCAATTGCGTTTAGTTAACGTTTCTACATTTTAAGGACATGTTCACTTAACTATCCATATCCACAATTAAATCAGATTGGTGTCTGTCTGTCTGTTACTAAATCACACAAGGACCACTGGTTTGATTTACAAGAAATTTTGCGTGGATGAAGCTTATTTAACTGGTCAGAATATAGGCTACTTTTAAATTCGATATATTTCGCTATTAGAAGATGACGACTATTTAAGAGACATCGCTACACCCTTTGGTTTCAGATTCCAATATTTCCTTTAAAAAAATGCTAAAAAATACAAAACTTTTGATAGCATATATGAGGTAAACATTAAAGTTTCTATCCGGAAGGTCCTTATCGCTTTAATGAAATTTAAGATATATGGCAGGAACTATTAGAAAATAATTTATAATTAATTTCATAACAATAAAAATACATGTACAGGACGTGTTCATCCCTAAAGAAATATTTACCCGACACCTAGACTAAAACGTGGCTAGGATTGAAGCCAAAGAAATAACAGATATAAATATAGGAATTAATAGTTCGACGAAGCCTTAATACAGCATTCAATTTGCGCACCGATTTATTAACTTACAGTCGAACTGCCCCTGAAACACGAGTTTACTTCAAAACATTTCAGCTCTATAATGCCAGCTTATTTAAAAAAGAAAATAAAAACTGGTCAAGTACGACTTTTAATGAACACAAGAAATTCCGCACAGATTTTTTTAATTAAATATTATTCTACGGTAAAAAGTAATTCAGTAATTTTTTCACAACGCACGCCGTCAAAACAAAACGACAAGCCGAATTTTATTATGATTGTTGTATTTTTACCAGTGTATTTATTTGCTACGAGATTCGATTTAATTTTGCATGTAAAACAAACATTGATTTGTTTGACCTTAATAGCGGCTTACAATTGTTTACTTTACTAGTAAAATCAAGTATTCAATTTGTTTTAAAGGTGTGACACGTAAATTTTAAGTTACATAGATTATAAAAAAATATTTTAAACACGAAAATAATATTACGATTGTAATTTCTAGTTGTAGTTACTTAGGTTATAAAAATAAGGTTTTTATGGAAGTTAACCACTGACCGTGCGTCAGACAGTCTTCAGACTAGTCGTCGATACAGACTAGTCTTTATTTAATATTAATATGAAATTTAGTTTATTTGTTATTAACGACCTCCACTAACAAACTCTCCCATAAATACTCGAGAACTGCTTCGCGTCTAGCGATGGTCCTTTTATTATTTTACTATATACCTACAACTTAGGGATAATTTCATCTATATCAGTTTTTGTTAGTAAAAGAAGCTTGGAAATATTATAGTCAGCGGTGGAACAGGACTTGCTCAACTAAGAGTTGTTGGACCTTTAAATTATCTCCACAAAAAATATTTAAATATTTTTAAGAGCGTAACGGAACCCTAAAGCCGTTAAACTACGGGTCATGCTCCAAAAACTCTCATATAGAGAGGAGGCTTTGCTCAGTGGGTCAGCGAACGGGGTTTATTTTTACATATTGCAACACTGTTGGGAACACTCATTTATTAACTGCAGAATTTTTATCTGTTAAGCAGGAAATGGCTTTTAGAGGTAAACTGAACGCTGTAGGGCGTTTTCAGACAATAGGCGTTTTGTGTGCGCTCTTTATTAGACTTCCCTGTTGTTAAGTTTGATCTCTGTAGTATTCTGTCTGTAATAATAACAATGAATAAACTTTATTTTCCAATACAAGGACTACAGTAAATATACAAACCTTATCAAATATAATTAAGGTATGACCTTTGCTAACTTTTTCTTTGGACTTAAGCACAATATATGCTGCAAATCTGATACGATTTGGTTAATTATAATAGATATGGTAGATGTCCCATGTTTTCTGTGACAGCCCGCGTGGCGGAGCGGTCACCATACCGGTCTGACGCGCAGTGGGTTCCGGATTCGGTTCCCGGCCAGACAGACATCTAAATGTTGAATTTAGATTTCTGTTATGGGTCTGGGTGTTTGTATATTCGTCTTTGTGTGACCATCGCACCCGTGACAAAAGGAAAATCCTAGTTTGAGTTTAAAGCGTGTGTAGCATGAACTGGCATGGCAGTCACCAATGCTCATGCTAGGTGCGGCGACTATTGACAAAACCCTCATTAAAGGTAATAATCTGCGCAAACGAAGCCGCGAGTACTTCTTAGAATCTAAATTAATAATATCCACTTATAATGAACCCGGAAACTCGTAGAAACCTACAAAGTGACCTAGCGTGCGTAATAGTGCACGATCACTAAGCCATTAGCCTAGCCTTCAATTACATACTTGCTCACTCAAGTCAAGCCAGAAGTAATTTACGTTCTATTTTTAAAGCATAGAATTAATAAACAAGCATACTGTTCTCGTGTCCTTTACTACGAGTTTTTTACGTTTCCTAAAAAAACAATCAGTGTGTACGTTTTCACTCATGATATAAACAATTATTGTCTTGAGTAAACGTAATAAACTCGTAGTAAGGGCACTGAATTTAACTAGCTACCTATTCATTGTCTATTGTTGGCAGTTGCCAACAATAGAGATTGTTGGCAATTGCCTATCAGAGATCGATAAGATGCGTTCCTTCTTCTGAGGACCTAAGCGATCACTCAGCTACTCAGTCTGATGGAAAGTGGGTTCCAGGTTTCATCTCCGGCCAGACATATATATTAATGATAAATTTAGATTCCTATTTTAGGTCTGGGTGGTTGCGTAGTCGCACACTCTTATAATTTCCTTTAAGCCATAGATTGGCGCCCTCATCGTCGAACCACGAAACTTGTACAATTTTTTTTACCAGATTAAAGTAGCAAACAAACATACAGTCCACCTGATGGTGATTACTGCTGCCAATG
>DWLI01004949.1:0-10448 GCA_018249915.1 Cecropterus dorantes dorantes
CCGGTATTCGGCGTCGTTTTTGTCGACAAAACTTTATTCATAAAATTCACTACCATATGTAGGTTTTAACTGACAAAAGAAATCAAAATCATATAAATAAAGGCGTTTGAAAAAGGCAACCTTGTTCAGCTACTAAAGTGCCCAGATGCTCCCTAAAGAGACTAATCCAATAATAAGTTTAGATGGGCGAAGATGTATGGTAATAATAATGACATATCCCTGCTATAAATTTAAATAAACTTCTACTTCCAATTTTTTATTCAAGTACTACAAAAATCTATCTACATATTATATACATTATATACATTAGTATCCCTTGTGTTTTTTTAATAAATCATTATTAAGCAGTAGGGATTGACCTCGTTACCATATTTACTTATTTATCGTATCCTTGGAGTTACACGAAAAGTAATGAAGAGCTTTCGGACAGAAAATTAAATTGTAAACTTCGTAGATGCCATGAGGAGTTTGATATTTCTTAGCGTATTTTTTAAATTAAAATGTAAATATGGAACTCTGCAACTAAAGGTTGTAATGACAATACTAAACAAGTCGCCATCTTTAAAAAGTGCGTAATATCGAAATCAAAAGTAGATTTAAGTTGACCGGGCAAATAAGCTACATCCATGGAAAAATTCCACATAAATCGGACTGGAGGTTCTCTAGGGGTAATTGAGTAACACAGACATACACCATCTCATTTTTATATATAACTATAGATATAGATTAGAATAGATATAGATAAAATCAAATAGAAAAAACAACATACCGAATATACCGAGACACGACGATGTCAATAAGCGAAACTCGATGTGATTTCAGAGCCCCGCTGAGGAGTAAGAAGCTATCTGTAAATATCCATCCAACTCGAGACCAGGACCACATAGGATGGCTCACTGTCTGCAAAGATAGGTTAAGTGTAAAATTCATTTTGGATTTTTTTTCATATAAAATTGAAGGAACAAACGAGCATGCAGTCCACCTGATCGTAAGTGACTCCTGCAGCCCATGGACACCTGTAATCAACCCCCGATAAAATCAGTCTTACCTAATGATGGACACAGTTGCGTTGCCACTCCGAAGGACTAGTTGGATTGCTTCGGATAAGTATGTTTCCCTTACCACACCCTTCAGACCAGAACATAGCAGCGCTTAACACTGTTTTTATTACTCAGAAATAGGCGTGGCGATGACCCTTCGGGACACCACCTTCAAAGACAAACCTGTCACGGACATTGTCTAAGTAAGAAGGTGCACTTTGTCTTGAAGGGACTATATAAGAAAAGGAAACTTAACAATTTAATCGCAATTTAATTGCAAAAGTCAACAAATATAAAAAAATCATCTAATAAATCCTGGCACAAATACTTGTTGTACTTTATTTTAGCACGAGTTCGATAAATTGCCATGTAACTTAGGTAGGTGCTTAATTCCTTAAATTGCATATGCAATGGTAAATAGGAGTACTAAATATATAATATTATGTATTTATTCTCAAAAATAGTTAAAGAAATATACATGTACGTATAAAATTATGAGTAATTATAAATTTTCCCATAAAGCACATTCTATTTCCATTTCTTTCAACAGAAGTTTATGTTGTGTCCTGTTGATTTTATTTCGACCATATTTTGATTAGCTGTCATAAATATTTATCTTTTAATTATCATCACTAACGCGTTTCATGAACACGATCTCAAATCACGCAGTCAGCTACAAGGTGCCATGGCAATTAGACAGCATTACATTACTCCAATGTTTTGTTTACATAAGCATTCGTTTCAACGTTGCAGATCAAGTTGGACAAGAGCCAGTGGCAATAAACTCTAGACAATTCGTTTTACTCCGCCTTGACGACTATCAATCACAAACGATGCTATTTGCCGAATCGCCCGGGACTTCTTTTCTTATATTCTATACATACTAAATAAGTAGGTATTGCACAACTTCAAGCAATTTTCGCGATTGGCTGTAATTAATTTAATTAAATGTAATGCGTGTTTAGTCATTGGCTTTATCAGGTTATTGAGAATACCCACGCCTTGATACCGAGCTTTGCTATTTTAGTATGGAATTCCCCGTACATTTTTACGAACTTATTGCTATCACGCTAATTTTTCGAGAGCAGCTTCATTTCGTGGAGACGCACAACTTCTTTCCTGATAACTATTCTCGATTGTGGTAGCTAAAGAAGGTAACAAGGACTAACACAAATATGTTAATTTGAAGAAACACAAAAATTTATCTCCAACCGGTTCATTTTTGATAAATATTAAGATATTTATCTAAGCTTTTCAAAAAACTATTTGTCGTAAAAAATGTATGGTTTGATCAAAAAGTCCTCCCTTTCCCATACGTATGGAAAATGAGGTTATTAAAATTTATAACCTACTAACAACCTTATTTTTTGTCTGTTGTTTACATAATGTTTTTAAAATTTAACACATTGTCCTACAAATCACGTGGTACGTGGTTCCAATCCTACGCTCAGATTAGCCGCAGACGCATTGCTACCCCTGAGGACTAAGTAGGAACGTCTCGGAAAAGCATGCCTTCGCAGGTCCTTCAGATCAGACCAGACCAGAAGACCAATGCATAACACTGTTGTTATTAGGCAAAAATAGGTATGGCGCTTCCGGAGTCGAACCACAACCTACCGCCGAGTTTTACTGAGTTCAAGTAATATCCTGGATATTTTGGAATAAGACCCGTTTAATAGTGCCTGTATTTGTATATTTAATTAAACAAGTTTTTACAGAAATAGCTCTCAGACTTTTAAATCGCATTGACATTATCGCTTAATTGTATTGTCATCAGGCGGTTTGCCAATCTTTTAATGGCTGCGCCTAAAATAATGTTGTTATTTAGATACTAACCTCTGTGAGATCCAGTCTGTTGGTGAACGGCATGAAGGCTGCGGGTAGGAACTTATGGGCCACTAACACTCCCACAGTGCTTAAGGCTCTAACCCCATGAATGCATGATATCTCGTCGGTCTTAGCCGGTCCTATCAGCTTCCCGATGGTGCGATAAAGCGAAAATGAGCTGAGTATTCCATCTGAAAGAATAACATTTTAAATGAGTGATATTTTTATAAGATTGAAGAAGCAAACAAGCATGCAGCCCACCTGATGTTGAGTGACTACTGCCACCCATGGACATCTGTAATCAACCCCAGGTAAGATCAAAGTCTCACCTAATGTTAGCCACAGATGCGTTGCTACCCTTCAGGACTAAGATGGAATGTCTCGGAAAAGCATGTCTCCCTTACCACACTCTTCATACCAGAACACAGCAGCACATAACACTGTTATAAGGTAGAAATAGGTGTGGCCGTGGTGTTTCCGGAGTCTACCAAAGAGTTCTACCACCTTCTAATGATCATGTAGTCAATCTGACGGTGAGTGGTCGCTGACGCAAATGGTCGTCTGTAATAAATATCAGATAAGACCAGAGTACCTAAGTTGGGCTACAGGTGTGTTGCTACTTAGGATTAAATTGAAACATATCTAGTTTGTTTGAGACGTCTTTTGGCTCTCGGATAACTTAATCTTCAAAACGGGGGTCCATTTTGAAGTCGATCAAAGATGCGTTGCCGCTCTTGAGGATTAAGGTGGTGTAATTTATAAGTGAGCTGACAATCTCACCCTTCTGCTGAAATTCAAGAATTGTTTCGTGTTATAATTAGATGTGACGGAGGTATCTTTCCGGTCTAACTACACAGGTTTTACTGTCTGGTAAAGATAGTGGTCTCTTTAATCCATTTGTTCAACCAATCACAAGAACCTCTTCGTGCTAGAATTAGGTGTGGCGTTGGTACCTTCCCGGTCTAACTACACAGGTTTGTTGTCTAGTAAAGATAGTGGTCGCTCCAGTCCATCTGGTCTGCAAGGTCGGTTGCTACCCCAATCTCTTAAAAAGTTCTCAAATTAACTATTCATTATTAACCTCCTTTTATGTTGGGGTCACTGGTTTCTCTCGAAGTCTTTGAGATATTCGGTCAATATAATTTATTTTCATATTAGTCCCACAAACATACTAAATAAATAAATAAAATTGACATTTGAAGTAGCAAACAAAATTTATAAAATCCCAGATCCCACTATAACGATCTCGAGTGTTCCTTCGTATTGAAATCGTTTCCATTGCAAATTGATTGCAAATATATCGGCTCACTTACAATGTCGTGCAAAAGTATATTTATTTTAGAAAATTGGAAAGGCGGCTTAGTATGTGCTTGTAATAGGAAATTATTTGTGTTGATAACGCTGCCTTGCGGGCGTTACTATTTGTTTACTGTAATTTAAAAAGTTTTTTATCACTCACTGAAGTGAAACTTCTTTAGAATTGGTGTTTTGAAACTTGGTGAAACGAAAATAGATGGCGATGGAAAATAGATGGCGCTGTATCCCTTTCTGAATCACGCTAATGATTTTACTTCGTAGTTTTGTAAAAGAACTAGATTCCAGATGGCCACAAAACATTCGCTACAAGCGATCGCGCAAAAAACGTCAGCGTCAAGCATTAAAAACGTGTACGAGTATGTGTGTCGTCTTATGAGGCCAAGAAACGTCCTTGCAAATGTTGAGAAATATATAAATATTTTTTTCAATGCTGCCGCTTGCATTTTAAGTAAATTTTTAGGTGCCAATCGCAAATTTTTTCTAAATTGCAAAAAATATGATAAATTTAAATTTATACACCGAGTGACTAAAAGGTGTACGTGTACACAATTCACATACGGCAGAAGAGGAACTTACTAATAATACATAAAACAATCGATAAAATTAATCACTACAGTCCATATTCGGACATCTAATTTCTCATGTACCTTAAGCTCTTATACAAGAACGTCGTAAAATAGTTCATACGATTCAGAAAAAATCGCGCCATCTAGTAGTAGCGCCCAGAACTATTTCTTAACGCATTTTTGATTCAATCGAGTTTCAAATCCCAGCGATTTTAAGGAAATTTCAATACAAAATCACGTTTAATTCTTTTTACTTCATAAAGTGTCTAATTATTAAATGTAAAAAGTCAACAACATTTATGTTTTTGAAATTCAAACGATTATTCAAATTTTCGATAAATATTTTCTCGTAAATCCTTATGGTAGGGGCGTTGAAATTGATTCGGCATAGTAATGCCCCTGACAGTCTCTCCATCACGAACGTCGCTTCCTCCGCATAATTTCCTCGGCTGTACCGAGAATAAATAACATTAAAAATCAACTTTTGCTTCGGGAAAAGCTTCATGATTTTCCTTTCCAAGATCCGGAGGCCGATAGGTTCTTGAATTATCATATCTGCGACTGATTGTCTTATTGATATATGCCTTTGACAATACAACTCCAAGTGGAATTGTTTGATAACAAAGTAAATTTATATTTCAATATTTTTTTGCTGAGTTTATAAATGTATCTAGATCTGTGTCAAACAAAAAAAAGAGAAAATATTTTAGACTATTATTTGTTTTCTATATATTAAATATGGTATAACCCGAGACTAAATAAATAAATAGGTTACGCTTTTTTGTCACGCGGTTATGTCTCATTGTGCGTCGTTTATACATTTCTTGTATAAAACTAAGCATCATATTTGTACAATAAAGTTAAGCGTGATAAATATTTGCACAATAAATATGTACTTGTGCGTATTGTTGTGTATTTATTTTTACAATAGAGCAAAAACAAAAATGGAAATTATGTCTTTTGTATGGAATAGTTTATAATTACCAGTTCTATCTGCTATTATTAAAGCTGTGAAATGAATTCATCCGGCTACCTATAACATATAAAAAGCCCTGTAAAAATAGTACTCACGCAGCGTTAATAGAGTCCCTTTCTCTATAAAAACTCTCCGTGAAATAGGGTTCAATTTGTAAATAAGATAAAATCTGGTACAAAAATAACTTGTCCTATCTTACCAGGACAATACGAGCTTAACAAGCCTGCCTAAGCGTACCTAATGATAAGTGGCTCCCTCTACTTAATAAGTTCACTATGATGAAACGAGAGATGGGATGGAAATTTCTGTCCCAGTTTTGCAAATAAATGTGCTGCGGAAGGTCTTACTCGGACCAAATAATAAAGACAACACCGCAGATAAACACACAGATAAATTTACGTTTATGTAGTGATTTAATGTCCTGCAATGTGGTAGATTCTGTGAATGTTGTTAGTCTGATTTTTTTTATGTATAAACCTAACGATAAGGCAGACTGGCTACCTAATGGGTAGGCTAATGGAAAGTAGTCACCGTAGGACATTTGCTACACCTGGGGAGTCGCCAATGCATCGCCGGCTTTGATTTAGAGCTCTTTTCAAACCCTTTTTGGAAAGCCCCATGTTTTTATCTTAAATTACTGTTTACGCAAGGTGGCGGTATAATTCTTTTTTAATAGTTTATGCCTCTACCGAACGTGATTAGAGCACCGCGATGAAGTATTTTTTAGGCAAGGTTTTTGCACGGTAGATCGAGAATAGTCCGACTGAGGTTGTCACACTGCCACTTTTAAGCTGGCTTGTTTGTTACCTTAAACTTATAGAAAAATACATATTCGAGTGATAGTGGAAAACCCTGTCCTGCAGTGACTGTAACTATTCAACCGAGATTCCTCTATGTACTGAACGCACAACAAGAATCCCTCAAAATGTATTATGCTCCAGTATATTGCACGAAAGACTATGTCTACCATCTTTTGTCTGAGAGTCCTTGAATATTTTTTCTACTTTTTCTAGGAACTTGCAAATATTACCTGCAAACGAAACGAAGTTACGAAAAATATTCTTTTTAGCATCTAGAAAAAACATGCGATTATCTAGATTTCGGTAGAGATTCGAATTAATGAGCTTGGCTACAAAATATGGAATGGATATCATTGAATATTCATTTACATTTATTTTTTAATATTAATTAACCTATTTCTGATTTAAGAACGTTTTATTGTCACGCGTGTTTATGTGCGATTATGCACATGCGTCCCGTCAAGCGCGTTACTTTTGTTTTATACGCACACATATGCGGGTCACGAAGAGACTACATAGAGGTTAATTAATGTGTGTGTTTTTGTGCGTGGGAAGGTGCGTGCGGGCGTTTACACGTGTGACAGGAAAAGTGTTCTATAACAAAAATATTTACGTCACTTTTTTCTGATAAAAATATTCCTTTGAAGGACTCTTAAATAAGGGCGTACAAACGTAATTTTCTGGTAACGAAGTAATTGAAGCTTAGAAGATGTGAAGATACCTACATGAGGTTGCTCATAGTTATCATCTATTAGGACTACCAGGTTCTACTATCCTTGAATCTAGTGGTTTAAAATTCAGGAGAGAAAGAGATTTTTTTTACCGTCTCATAGTGTTCCTAACGTGATTTTATCCCGGTATCCAAGATTTTTTATCGAAACTTATTCACGAAGTAACCAAGAAGCTTTATAGCTTAGCTTTATTGTAACCGACTGTCGCAAATCCACAAGAGCAATCGCCATGGAGAGCAAAGTACATGGATTGAAAAATTCACAATTGCTACCACCGAGACGATACCAAACACAAGTCGCGCTCTCGACTTTGTCGGTGACTTTGTAAGGATCTTTTTCCTTTTGTGAAAAAGATTTTATAATTTTGTCGAAATATTTTCTATTTACGAGTAAAAAGAAATTTTAATATTTTGTTAGACTTTTTGTCTATTCATAATATTGTTGAGAACTTATTGTATAAATTTAATATATTTATTGGTGTATGTTTAAATGTTGTTTGTTGTGTATGATATGTTTATTCAACAAAATCACCAAAATATTTTGGGTTAATAAAATAGCCTAGACGGAAAACGGCTTACAGTGATGCCTCTTCATTAAAACCCTTTGTGTAACAAAGGCATTACTGTTATATCTACTCGTATTTCTACAATATAGGACCAGTGTTAAGCGCTTCTGTATTCTGGTGTGTCGGGTATGCTGGAAGAGATACATGGCTTCCCATTTAAGTCCTAGAGTTTACAGCACGCGTGTGGCTGACTTCGGTACGGCCCTATTTAAAAGTTGCTTTCAGATGTCTTTTGACAATAGTGATTAAGTTCCTATCATGTGTTTTATAACTCGTAGAAAAAGTTTAAAGAAGGACGAACTCTTTGTGGTTTGACTCAGGAAACACACACCTATTTCTACCGAATAACAGCAGTGTTATGCTCTTTTGTTCTGGTCTGAAGGGTGTAGTATAGAAGACATACTTGTCCGTGGGGTTCCAACTTAGTCTTCACATTAGAGTAGCAACACATTTGTGGCCAACTTCAAGTAAAACTCTGATCTCGGGGTCGATTACAGATGGCTCAGTGGACACATTCCATCAGGTGGACTGCACGCTCGTTTGCTACTTTATCAATATAAAAAACAACGTTTCAACCCCTATTAAACCTCTTGGGGGTTGAATTTCTAAATAACTTTTTTCATTTTTACATCATGAAAGAAACCCCTGTACCAAATTTCAAATTTCTATGTACAGTAGTTTCGGCTGTGAGTTGATATATAAATCAGTGAGTCGGGATTGCCTTTTATATATAGATAAGTAACATTTAATATATAAAATCAGGTTCGTAATTAATTTATTCGAAAAAAATTTTTCAACGCACTCATAGACCTACGCACAAGATTTTATGGTAGTAAAAATGACAAAGTGGAAAAAATTTAACAATACCATACAATCCCTATCTGTCAAACCGCTTTGTTACAAAAGGATTATTGAGTGGAGGAAAAGTTGTGCGGATTATCGATCTATTAAGTGTAGTGATAGCAATCGACATTATAATATGCAACGTTGTTTTTTTAGAATTTTTGATAGCAACAGAAATATAAATCAATAATACCGCATTCATAATTTTGTTACTTCAGTTACAAGAACAATAACAGTAGCGAATAGTTTAAATATCTGATCAAAATGCTCGTAAGAATTTTAAAGAATTACATTAATAAAATATACAAATATTTGCGCCATGATACTACTTGATGATGTTCTAATTATAGAAGAATAAAAAATACAACTTACGGTGCTTTTCGCATCTATTGGTATCATTGATATCAACTGCATTGCCATGAGGACACGTAATACATGTTGATTTTCTGTTGGCACTCAGCTTACTGCAAAACTGTCAGCCCTCGACGACTCGAAATCCTTTTTGAGAATTTCCAAAGTTCGCAATGCGCATACTCTCGTGTTTTGTACTTATTTCAACAATACAGAAGTTTGTCTTGAACTCGGAAGAAAAATCCGCAGCCAAAGCAGATTATCTGATGGATTTTCAAAATACTTGTTCGTTGTTTAAAATCAAGGCGTTGTTTAATGATCATGAATATTTTGAAAAACTTATTAGTGAAATTATTAAGTACTTGTAAATCCCAATGCATTGGGATTTACACTTTCATATGAGGCGACCATCTTAGATCTCAGGTACAACAACGCAACTGTGATTGACTTCAGATAGAACCTCTGCTCTGTATGGAGTTACTCATGACGGGCAGTGATTACCAACAGGTATAATAATATAATAAAAATCTTCGAAATGCAAAAAAGTCTTGGTAATAGATTTCGAAATTTCATTGCAAATGCGCTAAAATTCTAACTACTTCTTCAAAAAGCAATCCATATTGCACCACATTAAAACATAATTATTTCAAGTGATAATTCAGGCCCATTTTTATAACGATGCGTCAACTTTTTAATCTGTGCAACTATAATGTTTCAACGCCGGTTAGTGATTCATAATGACTGCCGGTGAACCAAAATTAGATTTCTCCGTCAAGGGAAACTTATCTTCACACGTTGAATGTACCAAAATATATTTGGGGTTACCACAGCGCTATAAGTTGTAGCAGAAAATGTATGATTTTGTGCGTGGTATATGGAATTTGAGATTAAATAACATTGAATACTAGATCTGTATGAAAAATGTACCAAAAATTTAAACTGTTAAAAGTTTTGATGAAATGGATTTTAATGAAACGAAAACAAAAAGTTAAATCACTATACGGACTATAAATTTGTTTCAATCCTTTTAATTTAATTTCGTGGTTTTGGTTTGATGCCATTTCAAAGACAGATAAAAATTATTATTTTTCATTCGAATACAATTCTATAACATAAATTTATTAAATTTACACAAATTTCTATTATTGCCAATCAATCCTCCAATCAATATTTTTTGTAAATGTATCGGATATACAAACTCTCGGATATATGTTTTTAATAACGCATTAACAAACGAGCATGCAGTCCACTTGATGGTAAGTCGTCACTGCTACTCATTGACATCTGTAATCTACCCCAGATAAGATAAGAGTCACTTGAGGTTAGCCACAGACGCGTTGCTAACCCAAAGAACTAATCCAGTGGTTAGTTTATGTAAATCACAAATAATGCAAAGTTCGGTGCG
This sequence comes from Cecropterus dorantes dorantes, assembly GCA_018249915.1. NCBI lineage: Eukaryota > Metazoa > Arthropoda > Insecta > Lepidoptera > Hesperiidae > Cecropterus > Cecropterus dorantes. Next base: position 10,422 of record DWLI01004949.1, read on the forward strand.
TAAGGATACAGTTAGTGTTGTGTGTCG
>DWLI01004950.1:0-10446 GCA_018249915.1 Cecropterus dorantes dorantes
AACACTCAGACCCAGAATAGAATTCTACATTCATCATTCAGATGTCTGTCTGGCCGGGAATCGAACCCGGAACCCACTGCACGTCAGACCGGTATGGTGATAGCTCCGCCACGCGGGTCGGATCGGGTGGAATATACAAAATTATTGGATTGTCATCCTAACTACATACTTATACAACAAAGTTGCATGCCTCTACCACGTAGCAGTATATTAAACGTAACTTTCAAAATTACATTATTAGTTGATTACAAGTGAATCGAACTAGGCATATATAAAAATGTTTAGTTTAATTTAATTATAAATATAATATACAATTATCATAATTTATGATTTTAATTTAAATAAATAAATAATTTAAATTAATGATTATACTCGTACATGGAGAATAATAGTCTATTATATGGCTATTATTCTCCATGTATAGCAATGATACGCTGACAAACATTTTGCAGTCACTGGTGACACTAATATTCGAAACTGACATAACGGTACTTCTAAAGATTAATGAGGCTATGTACACATTAAATCTAATCTTCTTACGTGCGACTTATATGGTTAGATACTTGATGATATTTGATTCCAGTTTTTATTCCGCGATTGATTTTAGAGACCTTCAGGGTCTCATTACATACATGTTTACCATTAAAATACAATTTTCTTTATATGAATGAAAGTAAAAATTAAGCAAACCGACTTACACATCTTAATTCATCTAGATACCTTCAATCACAGAAAATGGACCAGAATACCGTCTTGAATTTATAGAAGCTGATTCTTAAAATCCTAGTGAGACTTTAAGATATAAGTAATATATAAATATATGAGGAAACGGAGACGGATTGAGAGTTTTAGTTTTTAAGTTTAATTGAACTAATTATGAAGTTAAATACACGTATATAAGTAATGTTTACCAGCAAGGTATATATATATACAAGTAAAGCTTCTAATTTCAAATAATCAATTACTTATAAATACAAAATTTATTTGCACAACATTTAAACTCAAAACTCGTTTTATTTTTGTCCGTCTATCTATTTTAAACTTTGAAACTGTCACTGAGGCCCCATGAGCTAATTATTCTACACTAAAACTAATGCTAGCAAAAAAGCAAAGGGGATAAATTATAAAAGTAGCTCATGTGGGTGTCTGGGGCTCATTGACTTTATAATACCACTAACAAGAATATAAAAAAATGTATTAAAAATCAATAAAACATATTTCGTATTAATTGGATTTTACGGGATGAGTATGAAAATATTAAGTATATTTTTATCATGACAGGGTCATTTCAAGTTCTAAGTTACCAGAGGAAAAGTTTAACAATGTAGAGTTGCTCTATAATACACGCATACAATATTACCGTGAGATCCTAACTTAATAATAGTATAAGCTCTACATTATGTCAAATACCAATCATACGTCCATAGAATACTGCGAAATTAATGAGGCTCTTTATTTTTAAAAGGTTATTGACATTTAAATTTAGCACTGTGGTTAGTTATGGGAGGAGTATGAATTTTGTTACGGTACTTTATTGAACACACAGACGTAATTTATATCATCAGATTTAGTAAAAATAATAGCTAGCAACATGTCCGTTCTCACAAAGTTGAGAACCTATTTGTTACTGGTGAAACTTTATTCTTCCAATAATTATTTATTATAAATACACAATAAGCTCCTTTAATCCGTCAACGTTGTGAGACACAGATTTTAAATTTGCATTTAAAATTACAATGAATTATTATCAGAAATCAGAATTAATTAGTTGCCCAAAATAAAAAGCGCAGATACTATTTGTCGCTTTCAAATTAATTTTGGTTCCGTTAAAAAAAGGAGAATTGAGTGGTTTCTTAATGAAAAATGTCAAGTAAATAACATTCGATATTTTATAAATGGAATACAATAAAGTTTTGACGTCGGATTTCAAATAATAAGTGTATGATTTAACCAATCAATAAGTTTATAAATATATCCAGTAAATGATGAAATTAATGGAAACCATATTATGGTTAATGTTTTAAATAATTTATAAGCGATTCATGTTTCCCAAAACATAAAACGATATTAAGTACCTTTTAGCCCAATCGTATTAGAGAGTCAGTTATTAAATTTTTTATGTTTTTGGGACCTCCACTTCCATCCAAAAACAGTGCAATTATCGTAATTAGATAGCCATTTTGATAAATAAATGCATCTTTTTATCGTCTTGACATTGGTTTTTTCTTGGGTGACTGATCTTCATCTTATTCCTTCTAAAATTGATACAATTAACGAATGTCATATTAAATATTAAGTTTCATACTTGTACTTAGATATTCTATAAGATAGAAAAATATACATTTTGTGTTTTTTAAAAACCGAATATATAATTTTTAATAATAATTAAAATACACAAAAAGCGGTTTCCGATTATGTAGCTAATTAAAATTGAGTCTTAATTTTTTAAATAGGGTATTTTTATGTTATTCTTCACTGTTATTTAAAAAACAAATAGACATGTATTACATTTATGTAAGAAAACTGCTCATTTAAAATTGTAAGATAATAAATATATTTTTGTACAAGCTTTATTAAAGATAAATGCTGATATTTTGCCAATTTGACACACCTTGCAGTTTTATTCTTCCCACTCACCCCCGATTTATTACGTTTTATGCCAGAGCAATTTCATTTTGACCTGGAGTTAATGAAGAAATTCCGGCCGGGTTCGTTGATCCCCAAAATGAGTAATGCCAAATTCCCTTTGTTACGGCACCTTGCGAATGCGAACGATGCAAAAATAAACACCATATAAATAATAATAAAAAATAACTTTTCGGGCTCACCAATCCCAACGATTGCCATAATTTATAAAGCTCGTTTATAATGGCAGCAAATGTCAGGCAAGTACAAAAGGAGAAAAAGCTCTGTTATCTTTCAACCTAATGTAGAGCGACACTGTAAACATTTATTATAAAGGAGCGACGTAAAGTTGTTGAGGCATTTTGCGGAGTGACTCCTTGCGAGACGCACATCCTCGCGTCGCGCACCATACCTGTAACCAATACTTTGACAGTGAATGCTTTTTAAAATTTGAAATGACGTTAAGGACTCAATTAATAATATTCTGCTTCGGCTTGACGGCATTGACGTGCGGAAGTGTATCTGAAAATGGAAACGGATTTTCAGCCGAAGATGGCGGTTTTTATACAGACGATGCAGTTTATATAAACGGTGAGATTCATAGACTTAATTAAATAAATATTATTTATTAAAAAATCTAAAATTATAAGAATTTATCAGTTTAAATCTTAATATAATTAAAATGTCGATATTATTTTAAATTCGAATAAAATATTAGTACATATCTACAAATAGTTACAAATATAGAACATTAAATATTTATTCAAATTATTAAAAATCCTTTTTGATATTTCTAAGCAAGACTAGACTTTTATATTTTATTGATTGAAATAATAGTCGAGCTTGAATAGATTAGCAAAAATATTTATTCAAAAATTTATGAAATTCGTATATTTATTATTCAAATTGCCTTTTGCCGTTACACTATTTAAACAGCTTTACATTAGCCACATTACACGGTTTTATTATACCGTAATCGTTTGTTTACATTTTTCTTTAGTAGGAAGAGGTTATCCATCAAGTATTCTTATAGTGTGTTCTCAAAACAATGCGTGACACATGCGAGTATGAGGTTTTGAGGCTAGAGAAAGTTAAAATTTGCAATCTTGAGCCAAGTTAAGGCCTAAACTTAGATTAAAAATTAGTGTATCGACACGACATTCACTTAATATTGAAATTTTAGTCTACATATATCGATACACCTTTCGAGCGTATTCAATTAAAAAATGTATATGACTTATTAATATTCAAAAACAAAGCGATTTTCGTGATGTCCGTGGTCATCAACCCAGAGTACGGGACGGCTATTACCTAAAACACGTGGGTCTTTATTCGGAAGACGCTGCGAGATCAATTCAATGCAAATGCTTACACGCCCACACGCCCGCAAGCGACCATATCAATCAATCATTGTCCTCACTACTCGGTGCTCCTAATAGTACCTGCTTGTACATTTTTTGCTCACTCACTCGAAGGTATTAATTAGATCTCCGACAGAAGAAACATCGGAGCGGTTGACGCTGCTGACATTTTCCACCATCGGACCACTGAACCCGGAATCCTTTGAACAATTAATTGTAATATCGGCAATTCAACATATATAACGACCAAGACCTTTAAATGTTGTCATATGTCTAATCTAGATTAAATGCATTGCTCTGACATTATGGATAGGTACTTCAACTGCTATATAAAAAGTTGCATTTGTCGTGACTTTATCTGTAGACAAGATTACTTCCGAAATATAATGTCTTCAAAGGCCATCATACTAGTCCATTCTATTTTTGCTGTACAAATTATAAAATTTATAATGACTCTTACATACCTACACTACAATTATAAATCAAAAATAAATTTATAATTCGGTGGTAGTGAAAAAATGTCGTATCTGACAACTTAAAGTGCGATCGAAAGCCTATACAAAGTACGTAATAACACTTAATTTCATTTTTTTAAAGTATTCTATTTGCGTAAAAAATTTAATTTACTTTTGACTTCTCCCATTTACGCTAAACATACCAATCATCAATCAAATTTAAAAAGTAAGTACGTAAGTGGTTAGTAAATTTTATAAGAAAAGTGCTAAATTCAATACTGCAAAATTATCTAGGCATATATTATTTTAAATTTAACGGTAGTAGAATAACATGTTCAAAATAATAAAATGTTTTTGTGGTTCGATTTCGGAAACACCACCGCCTATTTCTGCCTAATAGCAGCAATATTATGCGCTGCTGTGTTCTGGTCTGAAGTGTGGTAAGGGTGACATACTTATCTGAGGCGTTCTAACTTGATCCTCGGGGGTGGCAACGCATCCATGGCTGACCTGAAAGACTCTGATCTGGTATGAGGTTAATTACAGATGTCCATGGGCGGCGGTGGACACTTGCCATCGGCTGGATTGCATGTTCGTTTTCTGTTTACATTTATAAAAAAATCATAACTCCTAAAATATAGCATTTCAAGAGACCAATATACTATTTTCAATTTGCTTATGTTCGCATACCTCGTCTAGGAGCGACACTTTAACCACATTTCACTAGACAACATAGTTCTTTATTTTAGTAATAATAGTCAAGTCAATCCTTCACTACATTTTTATATGCAAATTCTAGGAATACTTTAAGCCGATGCATTCTCATTAAGGTGTCACACAAAATCAAGTTTAATCACGGAGAAGTCTTGGTTGTAAGTTGTTTAATCGCTGGCAAATAGCGAGCTTACTTACATCTCCAAGGCCGGTTATTTACGTTACATTTTTAAGTTTTTTCTTTTCATTTATCGACTTCTCGCATATAATAGCGGTTGACATGTTTACCTATATTTGTGCATCACTTAATGATAAAATAATAAGAGGTTTTATTGATTTTTTTATTCCTGGGAACATTTATAATAATGATTGATTAATGTCGGCCGATAGCAATCCTAAAATAATATTATTGCCCATAAATCGAGACTTCTAAATTATAGGGTAAGCCTAATTGGGTTTTAAAGAAAAATCGTACATCATGTACATCCATCATTTATAATTAATATATAGCATATGATTATGCTATAACAAAACATCAAATTTCAATCGTACAATTTCACCCCAGCGTTTTCACTCCCCTATGTAATACTATTTTTACAGATAGAAACGTATATTTTTATAGTTTTAAATAATTCAACAGCATTTAACGTATGCTGTTGAATTATTATACGTATACAGATAAATGTATACACTTCAAATGCAGAGTGTAAAGGAAATCGTAGTTTAGTCAAAATGGGCACCGTTATACAGTCACCAAAACCAACATGAGTGCACGATGCGGCCAATGCTTTTCGAACGTCCCCAGAATAACAAATCGATAATCTTTCCTGCAAACAATAAGAACTTTATTTAAGTCTTAAAAAATACCGTAAACACATTTAGATTTCAAAACGTTTGCATTCCAGGTCTTAAACACTGGATTAAGTAATTCTTGTGAGCGACTACAGCAATTGTCATTTAAGGCATAATAACAATAATTAAAACCAAACACACTTTCGATACTTACAAGTAGTCTGTAAAAAAATATATAAATAAATAAATTACAGTTAATAAAATCAAAAAATGAAGTTATATTAATAAAACAATAAATCACGCTTTCTATAGCCCCGCACTCATATATACTCATAACCCCGCACTAGTATTTTCTCCTGTGCCGTGGGTGCCATGGACACACAGACGAATACATAAACACCCAGACCCAGAACAGAAATCTAAATTCATCATTCAAATGTCGGCCTGGCCGGGGATCGAATCCGGAATCCACTGCGCGTCAGACCGATATGGTGACCGCTCCGCCACGCGGGTCGTATATAATAATAATTATTGCTTAAAAAATATCTTACGCGCGTTGATGTCTTTTGTGCCCGCAGTTATAAGATAGGTATGCGCATGAAAATTAAAATTAAACCTTCGATTGATTATCATATTTAATTTACTTTTATTGATTATAATATATAGCTCATATAATTGAGTTTTTATATGACAGAAGTAGTTTGTTATCCTGATCCTGGCACTTGTAAATAGGTCAAAATAATATGATATGTCATCGATGCGTTGGTGGTCCTGAAAATTATGTTGGAAAATAATCATTCAGGGTGTTAAAGGCACTTTAAAGGAATAAAGAGTACTGAAATGGATTTTCAGATTATTTACTCCTCAAAAATATTACTTTATTTTATTTTTATTGTTATTCGAGGCATAAATTACATAAAAATTGACAAATTGATTGAAAATGACATTATTTATAATCGTCCATATTTGGTGATAGAACAAATATAAAAGCAGACATTCCACTTGTCACAGTAATTTAATAGAATGATCTTAACTACTAGCCTTTTGAATTTTTAAGCTTTATTAAATCACTGCCACCTTCGTTAATGTCATAAACCGGCTCCACAAAAAAGCTGTGACAAGATTATTATCGAAACAATAACAACTATGCATTTACATATTTTTATGGTAATATGCGAAAACGAATAGAAATCTTAAATCGATCTGAGGCTGAAGTCAAACGATCAAAATTAAAATGTTTTTGTCCTTAAGGATGATTGTAGTTGGTAGGACCCATTGGAGTACGCATCTATTTTTATCGCATAACAGCAGTATTAACGTTGTGACATTATGGTCAGAATGGTGTGATAATTGATGCATACTTATCTAAAGCGTTCCAACTTAGTCAAATGGGGGTCAAGTAGATTTTGGTGGTCAGGCTGATATCATATCAAGGTAAGGTATAATTTTTAATGCTTCTGAATCACTGAAGTACTCATAATCACGTCACATTGGTCACCCACCTAAACACTGTTGCTGACATCAACTAAGCATGTTAATTAGAGAATGAGTGTTTGCAATGTTTTGCAAGATGTTTTTGTTTATAGCAATGATAATTTTTCTTGTTTCAGCGGTGGTTTCGAGAGTAAAGCGATCAGAATTAAATAACACAAGAGACGCCAGACAACTACTGCTGGTGCAATCTAGACAAGTCAGTACCATTATCAGCTTCTTTGATCTAATTCTTCTCGAATATAATATACTAGTTGTTATACTTATCTATAAATAGGATCACATGTTTATCACCCTTATGGCCATCTTTTCATAATAATCTGTCAATTAACATATAATCTAGTTGATAAGTCTATATAAATAAATAATAGATGTAATAGATAATAGATGCATAAAGTCCCATCTTAAATTTTAAAAACCCTCGCAACCTCGCAAATTCACTAATTTTGATAAAAAAAATCCTAAATTGGATATAAACAGACAGTTTGTTAGACAAACGTTTTATTAAATACTCTTAATTTTAACACCCTGAGCTCTAAAAATCAACGCAGACATTCTTCTTAGTCAGACCTGTATTAAAAAAAATATAAATAAATAAAACTAGATTATTTCTTATAATTACCTTTTACCTACAGGTGGCAAATGATGGAACAAAATGCGTTACAACAGTTGGTAAAAAGGGAACCTGCAAGAGTTACCGCGACTGCTACCCTTTGTTGAAAGTTGTGGACTTGACTGGATTCGATGGCTGGGTCATGGGTCATTATGACACCTGTAATTATGTTAATGCCGATAATATGGAGGTAAGAGGATTACTTTTTCTATTGTTTCCAATAGAACTTAAATTTAATTTGTTAATCTAGGTCTTAAATACCATGTTTTTTGTTTAAATATGTCTATTGTCATGTCTATTGTCTATATTTAACATAGAGTATAAAGATTGTACGAGGAAAGGGCGCTTCAAAATTTATTGCAAAAAATAACCTACAAAAATACCTTAGTAATTAATTATGTACAATTTTCTTCTTTTTACTTTGCACTGCATTGTACAGCTCAACATAAAGCTACCCAATCCAGTTTATAGAGGCTATGTAGGTATAGCGCGTGCACATATCATCGGGACGCTCGTCTGCCCATTCCACCGAGTTGTTTGCCTTGCACGGATGTCAAGTAACTACAACTGGATGACTTGTAGGAAGTATCGCTATTATTCCCGTCTATAAACTGACTTGTTCTACTGATAAATAGTTAATTGCAAGCGGTAAAATTTATTCCAGTCTAATCGGTAAAAATATATTTGCAGTATTTTAAAGATCCTAAATATAGCTTAATGGCTTATTTCCGTCGCTCCGCCCACTTCGGTCATGTTTTAAATGGTAATGAATATTCCATCCAGATCGTAAACAAACTGTGTCAAATTTCAGCAAAATCTGACCACCAATTAATCAAACACATATGCATCCACACAAACTATCACATTTACAAAATTAGTAAGATGTAAGCGGTAGTAATGTAGCAGTAGCGATGTAATCAGGTAGCCAGCAAAATGTGGTAAGGATCATACCTGTACTAATTAATTAGAATCGGGATATTTATTACAAGTTACATAACTGTTATACATGTTATAAGAAATGTGTAAGGTTAATTCGAATACGCTACTTATGAATAGGTACACTGCATAAATTCCTGTCCGATTATTCAAAAAATGTGGAATATAAAATACTCAATTCGACCTTAATTGTAAGCTACATTTTTGAGTATCGTTCGCTACTCGTTACTCGTCATTGGTGGAAAGGGTGGTTGAGATTATTGTACTTTTAAAATAAAAGGAGGTACATGTATTTATACGGTTGGCAGGTTTTCGGAGTATGCTGCACGGAACCGGTAGGCACGCCGCCGCAACAAGAGCCCGACGTGCAACGCTTGGGCTTGCTTCCGTCTGCTATGCCTATGAATTTTCCACCAATGCCATTATCTGGGTATGTTGATACGTTTACAATTTATTCTATAATTGTTAGCCCTTTACTGTTAGTACGAGTTTATAACGTTTCCCAAAACGATCATCGTTTACCTTTTCGATTTCGGTCAAACCTTGCAATGACAAAGAAAAATATATAGAGCCTCAATAATCATATCTGTAATAAAACACTGCTATAATGTCTAATAAAGTCCTAAGGGCCAACTAAGGTAAAACATAGAACCTAGCAATTAAACTCGTGACATAATAATACTCCATTATTATTATTATCACCTAACATACAAAAATACACCTATTTAAAATATTCTAAACTGAAGTATCCTCGAAGCGTTATGACAATACTTAACTTAACTATCATTATTATGTAAAGGCTAGGGCAAACCGGTTAAGAACATATTTTTCTTTTGATTGTCAACCGATTTTTTGTTCTTCTTTATATTTGACTATTGACAAAGTGAACATTACCGAAAAATCTCTTATCTTTTTCTAAAGTAAATGTGATCAAATTTCGGCCTTCAATCGAAAACTATTTGCTATAAAAATTCATAGAGAACCAACCAAGTTACACACATTCCTAGGTTTCCGTTCTCATCACTATCTCGCCAGTGGTTGTTCAACAGCCAACGCCAGATTCCAGCGCAGTGGCCGCCGACCATCCCACCGCTGCCGACGCACCCCCCTGACCACACTGCACCGACGCATCCACCTTCCATCAGTAAGAACAATATTTTATTAATTAAATGTAATTACGAAAAAATACTTTAACTCGACTCACAACTCATAACTATAGTAAATCAAACCACGGAATTGTTTAATGTACCTATTTACCACATCATTTAATAAGGAAATAAACCTTTTTTTTATTATATAGAAGTAGAAAAGGACTACTTAAGTCTTACTAGCTACTGCCTCTCAATAACTTCAGGGGGTAGAACCAGTGTAGTTCGACCGGGGAAGTACCACCGCCACACCTATTTCTAGCGTGTAGCATTTCTTGCATTTCGTTGGAAGGGTGCGGTTGCCGGCACAC
>DWLI01004951.1:0-10445 GCA_018249915.1 Cecropterus dorantes dorantes
AACAAGCAGGTCACACATATATTTATTTTTAAATTAACTTTGTGTGGTTTTTAGGATACTTTATATCGTCGCTTATATAACAATACCGCGCAAGTGATGTTTGGTAAATTTTTAGGAGAGTCCTAAAAACTGTATTTTATAAGAAATTCTTCAGACAAAATGTACAGATTTTAGTGTCTCCTGAAAGGGTACTAAATATCACTTGCGTGGTATTGTAACTGTATATTTTGTATGAAAGTCTTCAGACAAAAAAATACAGTTTCTTGTCCCTAAGGAAAAGACCAAATAGCACTTGCGCGGTATTGTTATATAAGCGACGATATGTACCTACCGTATTCTTATGACTGTTATATTTAAATTAAAAATTCAAACCAGTTGAAGACACAAAAATATTAATCAACAATGTAAATATCTGAATATAATTTAAGTCACAGGGCATATTAGTATAACTTGAAACACGTCTTACAATAATACCTCAGCTTTTCAGGCTCCATTTTAGTTTATAAGGGACAACAAATTTAATGAACGTGAATATTCTAAAAATAAACCTTATTACAAACACTTAGGAGTTAGGGTTAGTGAATTTGGAAATGTTGCAAGCAAAAGGTGAGGGTGGCACTGTTTACCCACGCACAGCGATCGATCCGAGGAAGCCTCCGCGTGAAAATTGCAACCCGTCATAGGGAGCGTTTCAGCAACATAATAGAATTACTACGATCGATAATGTCCCAAAAATATGTACAGAAGCTTAGGGTTACATTTTTTTTTTAATAGAAAACTTATAAAAACTTATGATATATATTATTCTTTTTCTTTTTATGTTCACGAATATCGCCAATAAAATTACGTTTCTAAAAGTTAAATATTGCGCAGAAATAATGGATAGTGTTTATACCTAAAAAAACCGCTTACTATAAATGGACTGTAATGGCAAGAAAATACATGGAGCGAAGATTTTCTAAGTCGCACCGCACAACTATACCAGCCAGTTTCAAAGTGCCTGAGCCTTACGAATTCTACAATAAAGCAACACCGTTTGTGCAACGAACGTTACTTTTTGTCGCCGACGAAAACTCGGGGCCTAAGCCGAGTGGAAGCAGCACTGAGCCGTCATTTGATGCACAAGATGCTCAAATCGAAGAAGCTGTCGCGTCTGCGTCTAAAACGAGCGAGGAACAAGAAAAATCACCGAAAAAGAACTCATTTTTCTTTTCCCCCTCGAAAAGTTGTAAGATTCACGGACGGAGCTTTTTCCGGCTTCAGACGAGCCCCAAGAAGTCGAAAACTGAACAGAACGAGGCCGCAGGGAGCCGGCCGGCGACCACCGCGCCGGGGGGCGGGGGACTTATTAGTTATGCCCCTGGTTGGTCTCTCAAGGGCGAGCACCTGATGAAGTGGCAAGAATCCGGGAAAACTACTATTGAGGTAAGTTGCAGTAATATTTAGCGCGGTATATTTGAAATCGCATATAAATTATTGAATGTGTAATTACTCTACAATTACGAAGAATTAAAACTCTACAAATTTTATTAAGACTATCCTTACGAATATTTTATATTTTATTTACAAATACATATTTTATAACATTGTCTTATTAAAATAGAAAAATACATTCAAAAGCTTAATACAAACTTTTCCGAGTGTTGAGCTTACAAATGTATTAGAACAGAAAGTAAAGGAGAAATTGTGCATGCAAATCCGCGTCGCCAACAGGGGTGAAAGTGGGTTGTTTTTCACAAGAAATGAAAATTTCAATTTAAACGTGTCCCCAGGTGACTCCGCCGGCCGAGCAAGCAAAACTGTGTACACTCTTGGAATTAAATTTTAACTAAAACGCTTTTTATAAAAAAGCTCTTCGTAGCAACATGCTTTTTAAGATAATTACGGTACTCAGTGCCCGGATACTTTGCTAGGATTGAAAGTGATTTTGTACAATGGAAATTAACGTACATATATAAAAATATAAGTAATACCAGTATGTTCTCATGATAGTTTATGTCAAATAATGTGCCACAAAAATAATGAATTTCTTAATTACATTTTTAATACTTTAAAATAGAACACCTTTTATGACCAGCGTGACAGAGCGGTCTAGTAACCTGATAGGCAGTGGGTTTCAGGTTCGACAAATAAGATAAATTTAGATTTCTGGCTTTTGAGACTGGTTATTTGTGTATGTTTGTCTTTGTGTGTTTCATAGCACCCTCGTCACAAAAGTAAATCCTGGCTCTATTGACGAGAAAAGCAAGCAAAGCGGATAAAAAAATAATTATTTTCTCTCTATTAAATAGAAAGAAATAAATAATTATGTATCTGTTTGACTTTTGTCCAAAATTTGTTGTAACATATGTGTCTTTAGTATATGTCAAAAATAATATAAATCTCTATATTGTCCAAATATATTGCCATATATATGAAGGTAAATTACAAGTACCGTAATTGCTATACAAACTTCATTTAGCAAGTTTGCAGTCATAAATCAAATTGACAATTTATCTCTATTGACTTCCAATATTTCCGATAGCCAAGCAATGGCGCGTGAAACACAAATATTCCGCGCATTTCCGATTGGGCTGTTTCACATCGACGCGGTTAACGAATGATTTAAATATGTGACAGTTTGCAGGCTAAAACTGTATCCGATGTGTGATTTCCGCGCATGTGGTTTGCTCTGTTGAGTGCTTCCATTTTTGGTACATTATAAGTTTAATTTATGTGTACTAACTTTCTTTAAACTTTAAATCAAACGAAAACAGATTTATCAGTAGTTGTAAAATTAAGAAGATTTTTAATCTTTACAGTTTCTTAAGTTGATGACTGAAATAAATTAAGAAACTCAAAAAGATTGAGAACCATTTTATAGCTATATATGTATGTTATTATTGGAACTGCACGATTATAACATATGGTAATCTTTTACTTTGTTCAGCTTTCTAGGACAATATATAAAAATATATAGAGGTATTCTTGCGAGTTTGTTTCTCCATATATTTCTGCGAAATTCTTCATCGGATCGTGGTCTATCTTTTTTCTATTTTCTTTCATTTACTTCAAATTATCAACGAGATTAGTCCCAGTTTTATCAAATTTAGTTTCATAGTTTTCAACATATTTAATACGTGTATTATAATCGGCCCTTTTGCAGCTTACATTGTTATTATGAAAATATAACAATATGTTAAGCAACTTTATATTTCAATTTTATTTTACTTTTTATTCCCCAGTTCTAATTTATCAACTCTAAATATTCGGTTCCCGCAATAACACTTATTTTAATTAGCTTAACCGGATTGCCACCCTTGTTTTTAAATGTTCTTTTCGTTTTTACGTGGAAATGTACTTACCTACCTCGTTTATCCTAATGTCTAACTACAATCATCAATGTTATAAATAAATATATAAGACAGAAGCAAAAAAAAACAGAACAAAAAAAATTAAAGAACAAATAATTCCTAAGACATTTGTCACAAAATTGTGTGCTCATTAAAATTTAGAAATATTCAACATTTTTGGAGACATTCTAGAATTAAAATCTCTGCAAAAACTTCAATCCAATTGGAATATAAAGTACAGTAAAGAGACCTAATAGTATTAAAAGGAATTATATTAAATTTGAATGTACCATAACATGATACGATAATACCCTAATGTCGTATTTTGGATACAATAATATTCCCCGTATTAGTCGGCTTGCCACCCCTGCATTTTCTTTCCGTCTTGCTTTTCGACGCGGAAAAACGATGCGAGATTGAGAATGTAGATAGCCTTTTATGCGGGTGTAATGGAGAATCTAATTTTCCGTCTGTTTTTATATATCCTTCTACGGTATTCAGTTGCTCCAACTAAATTACTACGATTTACATGACGACATTTGCCACAAAATTTAAAGACGCATTTTATTTAGAGAAACTATTGTGATTTTATTTAATTTTGTTAAAGAGGTATTTTAAGGACTAACAACTTAATATTTATTTATAATGTTTAGTTCTATTTATATTAATTCAATACATACCTATATAATTATTGTCACTAATTGTTACGTACACGAATACCAGATGTATAATATCTTAACGTTTTAACTATGTTTAAATTATATTTATATAACGTACGATAATAGATTTGCATAACGTCGGTTAATTATTATTATAAGGTTGAAACGATTCTTACACGTTAATACTTGCTTGAAGAAAACGAAACGATTATTTCTATTTTATTTGTCGTACGTACCACATTCCTACTTACCTACACTTTAAACTTGCTGACAACCTCTGACTTTGTATATAGCCTGAAATAAATGCTACATGCTATTTATTAATATTGCATTTGATGTAGCTGAGGATCTATTAATAGGTTTTTGCATAAGATCTATAGATAACAAGTGCGCTCGCGCAACCGCACCACACTGTGATGCGCCTGCTCTAATCAATCGTCCGGTAAAAATGCCTGATATTGATGTTTTCTACGATAACCTTATTCCATTTAAAACAAATATCTGTAGAATATTCCATAGAAAATTTTATATTTTAGGATAAGCTTGTTAATGACATGCCTAAAATAAATAAATATAATGAAATAATATCGTTATACCGCTGTAATTAACGTTAAAAATGTACATCAACCCTCAAAGGTTCATTAGAGCCGCCCCGAAGGTTGACGTCCCCTGGCGCTTTGAATATGTATGAGAAATTGAACCCGAGTGTGTGTGACGCCTGCCACGCATCGGCGGTATTGTTTGCGGACAGAGATTTTGCTTTGAATGTTGCTGTTAAGCAAATCTTATTGATGTAGTTCGTGGGTTATAAGCGGTCGTTAAAAATGTATAAAATTATCTTTAAAAAGGGACATTCTACATTAATCTAGTAACTCTTAAATCTAGTTCTTATTTAAGGGTCGTATTAAATATACATTATTCTGTAGTACTGAATGTCAGCGCAGTCGTTGAATGTCTGATTCTTATATGCATACTTCTAATATTTCATTCTTAGTTTTTATCGGGATATGATAATAATACTAAGTGATTATGCGTGTTCATTATTGTATCGACAAATTGACCAGTGCATTAAATTGGGGACGAAGTTCTCCCCTATTCTCTGTATCTATTTTGCTATCCGTCATTAGTAGAGTTTACTCATCTCAGAAAGGAAATAATATTGATATAGACTTATCACTCCCCCGTATTGGTCGCCGAATATTGTTTTCTTTTCCAAATACTCTATTAGCTATTCACCCTACGCCGTATGAAAAACTATGGCCATTCCTTATTTTTGTAACGTGTTTAATGTTCTGAGCGATGGGTAGTAAATCGATTGCGAATTGAGATTTGTGGCTCACATAAAAATTAATAATTGATGCGGGTTTCCTAGGAGAAGTTTCCTCAGAAATATTGATTCATTTCTCGGTTTTCGTTGAGTGCATACTTGTGTCAGAAGTCGAATAAACTTATGGCACCATGAATCTTCGTCTAGGTCACGAACATGAACAAATTGCTTTACTTTTTATTAGAAAAAATCTATGAATACGCAATACCTTTCTCAGATTGGAAAGCTTCAAAGAGCGCACGAGTCAAATAGCTTAAGAGCGAAAAAGTTAATAGCATTAAGAGTTCGTACGAAGACTATTCGAAATACTGAAAGCGCAGTTCCCCCGATGGATTTCACAGTGTGGTCTGTAATCAGTATCGACAGGTTCATTCCGAGGTCCCGCTCAGCTCACTGAATATTTCTCACAGGGACTTATTAGCTGCCTAATTATACAAAGGAAGTAGTTAGGGAGAGGGGGTGTATCGGAAGAGGGCTTCGGAAAGAGGGGTTTCGGAGGGAGGGGTACGTCTAAGGTTCTGCTTCTGACAGCGTATTCTACGGACGGATTAAACACCTTTTGTGTTTGAAGTTTTGTGCTAAGATGTGGCTTCGCTTTGTTTGCACGATACTATGAATGAATAATTAAGTACTGATTGTTTAGTACGAAACGTGTTTCAGTATTAATTAACATGTAAATACATACTGGTATTTAAAATAGTTCAACATAGCTATAATTTATTGACTAATTACAAATGTATTATCAATGTAATTAGAAATGCCTAAATTCCAAAATTTAAGATAAATTCGACCAATAAATTAATAATAAATGACGTATTATTTTTAAATTTATTGAATTTAAATAGTATGCGCTATTGGAGTAGTTAGCTTTTATAAAGTTGTTTGGTTTTAAATATCAATGACAATGATCAGGTCTTCAATGAGAATATAAAATGGCGACATCCATTAAAGAAAAAACAACACCGAACATTTGAATTCAATTTGCAACAATTGTCATTCATATGTAGTGTAACAAAAAATCCATTCACACCTAACTCAAGGCCAGATTAAAGACAAAATCGACACGTCCGACCCATCTACATATATACGTGGTTATTTTAGTGGGAATTTCCTGATCCCGGCTACAAACAGACTGATTCTATTGTTTTGAATATACGCGACCAGGGGTTATGCAGAATATTAATGGACTAAGCCCATTGACAGGAATAACTGATGGTAATACACGAGCTTACATTGTAAGTTTGAATAAGTTAGTCTGAATAAATCAATTTATTCCAACGATTCCAGACAAAACAATCGGATTGTCTTTGAACCATGTTTGTGATCATTGTACTTTCGTGTGGAGAAAAATTGAGATTTAAGTTTAAATTCCGTCGCACATTACACAAAAATAAAAGTATGGTACTGGTACCTTTGAAAACACACATATCGTGGCTTATATAACAATACCACGTAAGTGATTGGTAACTTTTCAGGAGAGACATAAAACTGTATATTTTGTCTGACGAATTTCATACTAAATATACAGTTTTATGTCTTTCCTCAAAATTTACCAAATATCACATACGTGGTGTTCTTATATAAGCGACTATATGTAGATACGTATATAACGTAGAAAGGTAAATGAGTAAAAATCATTTCCAATCTAACAAGTCAATATTGCTGAATGCCAGAATTTGTATAATTGGATCTACACAAATACTACAAGTCCCAACGGTGTTTTTTTAAGAATAAGTTACCTACCACCAGTGGTTAATAAAATACAATTCACCTAATAAGATGATTACTACTTATGTACTTATTTCACGTTATTATTAGTTACACCAAATAGTTTAAATAGTTATTCTAATGCACGTTCCTAAATAAACGTTCTACGAATTTTGATACGTACTTTACGTAACTCTATAGTGTAAACAACAAAAATTCCTGGTAATAGGTTCATAATATTTTGTACAAGATCACGTATAAATAATTATAATTATTCAATTCGAATACCGATCTCGGCCAACAATCTCGATAGAGTCGTACATGTAATTTTTTTGTAATCCTGTAAATAAAAAATATTAATTAAAATTAAAAAATATATGTATTTGTCTGTATTAGCTTCCAATCCGTTTTGAATATATTATAAATCATACTTAAATTATATAATAATAAATATTATATTAGAAACAATCCGCAAAGTCTTAAACATTCGCGTAATAATTTTCCACTTTTCGATGTATTATATCCTATATTAATTACCTACAACTTGTTCGGACAAACAAAAAACAATGGCAATGCAGTTTGATGGGCGATCGCCATGTTCGTGACGTTATTCTTACCACAACGCGATCATAGACTAACTATTTGCAGCAGTCCGAAATACATACAAAATGGTTTTTCACCGTAGCGCAGTCCTTGATATTATCTGATGCAAAACATAATACTAATGATCATTGAATGTAAGAAATGTTGTATATACTTAGTATATCCGATAAATTTTAAGTATATCCGACATTCAAAAATTCAAAGCATGGGTAAAAACAGCTTCTTCCTGTTATAACATGAACATCTACTGCCGTCATCCACATGCATGCAAGGCGCTTTCACTGGTTAATATAAAAAACCTTGGATGGGTATCCAACATTTATGTAAATCGCTACTTTAATGGAATTCGCTTTTCCACTTACGTAAGTATACGTCAAATATATTTTTCCATTTAACCAATGCGTAAATTTATTAACTTAAATAATAATTAAATTAAAGATATATTTGATTATTGACTATAAAACTTATTCGTTTAAACCAAACTATCACTTAACATAAGTCGTGTATCCAAAATACCATGTAAATTATTTCGAAGTAATAAAATTAATGTTAAGAGGCAAGAAAATAATATCCACAAATTTCGTCTCAGATTAAGAAAGATATTTTATTTTTCTTTGTACCAAAGTTACATGATCGATTTCATAAAACTTATAGAACTTTATGAATTGTTGTTACATTATTTTTACCGGTAATAAATGAGATAACGATGTCAAGCACTCTAATAAATAGCTATAGCTGATGTGTGTACTTCGAACCTACTATTTCTAGATCAGCAGCTCAATAGACTGCATCCATACCCCTAGGCGTCAACCTAGCAGTGATAATTCCAAATTTCGATGGATTATATAATTACATCTTCTTTTAGTTTTTAACATTTTTTTTTTAAATAGGCATTTAACTATACAAACTTGACTCTACTTTGGTTGGCTATCCTTTGCCAGTGTTCCCCGAGAGACAAGACCGAATAAATTACCGCAGGCATGTTCGGATTGTGGACAGGTGGGCTCGCGTGCCCGAGGCCCCCCGAATTGCATCGGAATGTGCAACACTGCAACGGATGTTTTAACAATCTGGATGTCAGTGGTTGCCGCATCTCCACTGCGATCGTTTTGTGACTCATTCTCATCGAATTTTTGCGGCTTGACTGAATATGGCAGACCTTACGTTTATTTTTAATTTCTGTAATAATTGCTGGTATTTACACAAATAAATACAGCTTGCAGCACTTGTGGATGATTTAAAATGCCACTTTAACCTCTTTATAGTGTTTTGGTTTTCCTTTTTGGTTTTGTAGGATTAAACTCAGAAACTGTGCAATCGATTAAAGTGTTAAAGATTAAAAGCCTTTTATTTGACACGACATGTAAGACTTGACAGAGACACGTATAATTTTAATTAAAGATCGTGTCTACTGAGCTACTATAGGACGTAGATAAAGCAAAATTTTACTTGTTATAATCCCATACTCACCACAAAATTTTCGAATTCTTAAATCTGTAGCTATGTGCCTAAAAACATTGACTTATAACTGGGAGTGAAACGTATTAAGCAAATGCATATAAACGCACATGTAAACGCAGTAGCCAAAATTTTTACTCGACTGATATCGCAGACCAAAATCCACCATAAAAGTTGTCAAACAAAAAAAGATTGAACGCAAATCTACCACGTTTACGCATGTTTTACCCCCAATGGCATCACATCATTCCCGTCCATGGTTATTTGTATTGCTCAGTGAAAATTGGTTCCTGGTTTTTCCGCGCCGCCGGACCGAGAGTACTATTAATGCATGCACCAATATGATATGAAAACCGGGTCCTCCACCCAAACAGTTTATGAGGGGATTCGGGAAAAATCCCGTTGTTATTCTTGCATTACCGCGAACAAAATGCACGGGTAGGACCCGTTTTTGTTTTCCTATTGTATATTTAATGCGATGAATGGTGAATGGTATGAAAAGAGTGACTGAATTGTTGAGTTTGTATTGCTTTTGAGGTTAACCGGTCTAGGATCCGTTGTCAACTAAAATCATTTCGAAGTCATGTCACGGGTTATAAATTTTGTTGTCGTTCCACATTGCTGAAGTATTTCGTCCTTGTGTTAATAAATCATAAGATAGCCATAACATAAATGTCATATTAGTAGGTTTTCTAATGGACGATGAAAATTAAAAATCCGACAATACGCCTCGCATACGCTCGTCTGCTTCACCTTATAGCAGACATGTTAGAAAACATCCCGCAAAATAATGAGACTGCTCATATCATTGTGCGGGAAACGATTCACGGAATGATTACGAAAACCTTTAAACAGTCCGCGACGTTGGGGGACGTCTGTTGTTTTAATGAGAGAGCATATAATTACAACTAGTTGAGCTTTTGTGCGGTTGCTACCAGAATCCTTACATTATTACATTGCTATTAAATTCCGATAGCATCTTAGTTTAAATCGATAATTAAACGTTTAAAATTATTGGATTAGTGATATTGTATACATATTATTGTGACTAATGTTTAACAGGTGGTAGAACCAGAGTAGTTCAACGGCAGTTACCACCCTCACACCTATTTCTAGCATGAAGCACTTCTTGCTCCTTAGCCAGCATGACACGAAAACAGTGTCATGCTGGCTAAGGAGCAGTTCCGCATCTGTAAATTACTTCAGATAGGACCCGTGTTCTGTATGAAGTTGTTAACAGATATCCATTGTCCATTGGCGGCAAACGGCATTGACCATTTATTACAGTGGTTACTAATCGGTGGTCCGCGGTCCAGTGATGGTCCCGGGAAACACCCGAAGTGGTCCATTACCCACCAC
>DWLI01004952.1:0-10445 GCA_018249915.1 Cecropterus dorantes dorantes
TAAAATTTTAGTGTCCTAACTAGCACAATATAAAACATCAAATCTAAGAGGACACTCATGCCCAGCTATGGAACAGTAGGTTTATGAAACACTAGCTAAAGCACTTGTACTTTGCTACGGGATATAAAAATAGTCGCCACCTTTAAATAGTTTTCACGCAGATTCCCATTTTTTCTCGTATTAAATATAATTAATATCTAAACTTTACTACCATATTTATATGTTCTATGTTCATCAGGGATAATGTAGGATTCTAATCCCTATGTTCATCAGGGATAATATAGGATTCTAATGGTAGAAGAGGTAGAATTTGTAAAATCGGTCCAGTAGTTTCGGAGCCTATTCAATACAAACAAACAAACAATCAAATCTCCCCTCTTTTTAATATAAGTATAGAAGTATATACTACTATATTTAGTTATAAATATCTGCTAATAAAACATTCTATCAAGTTTATATCAAGCTTAAATTCATCAGCTATTTATACTCCTATTTAATATAATAGCAGTTACATTTTCTCAAAAAGCACTGTCCTTGAAACTAAGAATATCACTATGTTCAAATGGTTTAACAGATTTAATGAGCACAACGCTGTCAAGAACACAGGGTGAGATGCAAACAAAATATTTCTTACCCAGCACAACAACATCGCCAATGCTCTCGCACGATCCTGACGAGTTGGTGAGGACCAGCTTGTACTTTCCGCTGTCGATCCTTGTGGTCTTTCTGACCGTGATGACTGTATTCCTCTCGTACTTGTCGATAGTGATGCGATCACCGTCATCTTTGATTTCCTAGAGTCGTACAAAGAAGTTAGATAAACTGAAGATAGTGAAGTCATTCCTTGATGGTGGTATTACTCAGCGCAATTATGGACTCAAATTATGGATAGTAATATTAAGGTACAAAACTCATATGACTTTCATTTCTCAACAAAATTTTAAGTAGTAATGTTTTATGTCCTACAATCTGATAAATGTAAATGTGGATAAATTAATAATATCGTCGCTTAAGTTCTAACACCGCGAATCTCAAAATTACCAAATGTTCAGGAGAGCAAAAAGACTGTTTCATTTAGTTATTTTTAATTCGCCAGAGCTCTGCTCGTCATCTCTTTTAGTATGAAACAACACTGACTTGCGCATAGTTTTCACCGTATATGTTGGCTGAGTGAATATACGTTGTGTTCTTTTTTCTCAAATAACTCGATGTGATTGTCTCAAATTCTTTATTTTTATAGGCCCAAACGAAGCGTCTTTTAATTCCCTATCGAATGATATGCATAACTCAATATGGCCATTTTAAGAGTTACGCGGTGTTAGAACTTAAACGACGATATGTCATATACCCATCAAAGAACTGATTAAATTCAAAGGCATACCATCTAGTGCGTAGTGATAGTCATACATATTACTTGTATTCTATTGAATGGTGTTAAGTCGTAACAGTAGAGACATAACATGTTTTGTAATATTGTGAGGATATGTTATTAAGAACAGATAACAAATTTCTATTTCATAAGCCAAATAACAAGAAATCCCTTCTAAGTCAAGAAGGTGGTAATAAAGTTGTTTACGGAAATAACTAATAGAGCAATCAATATTAAATAAATTAAAATTTTGATAATCCGTAAAGATGCATTTTTGTAGGGACAATGTTTGGTATGAGAAATATTTCTGGAATAATGATGCAATGTAAATATGTATTACAGTAATGTCAAGATGTTTATGATTATGTGAAAGATTTGAGGAGTCGTTAGACTGGAATACAATGTATACATAATAGTGTCTTATCTACTGGTAAGGGTAAATGCATCTTTACAAATAAACTAGTAAAAATCATTAATTAACAACATCTAAAGCGCATACGCCGTCTAAACAGCGCAAGTTATCATGTTCTTAGCGATTTATTTTTTAATGTCATGTGTGATTGAATTACTGATTTCAATAATATAAGAAAAAAATGCAATTTTGAAGAAATTAATATAAGTAATTCAATTAAACATGATAATGCTGCGAAGTTTTCTTGTAGTTATGTTAGCACAGTTCATGAGTGTAGAACAGAATAGTTTGTTTGAGTAAATGTTTAGAACATTATCAGATACAACATTTATTTTTCAACCATCTAACCTTCTCAGTGTACGCCTTTCCTCGTCTCTTTTTTGGACAAAATAAATAAAGCATTAATAAACATTTTCTTTGATTACTATTTATGTGATGTGTGAGTAAATTATAACTTTTAAATTTTGTGTACTTATTGATGTTTTCTGTCACAATTATTATTTAATTTTAGAAAATTTACAATGTATAAATTACTTTAGGAATTTAAAAAATATATATAAACCAAATTTATGATTACCTCTTCTCCTCTGAACCATTTGACCTCTGGTTCAGGTTCACCACCGTACTTGATGTCGAAGGTAATAACCTGGCCCTTTTTGATAATAATACTCTGGACACCCTCACCAATGATGTAAGGTTTGACTGTAATGTAAGTTATATGTATTAGTTCAATTATGAATCAAACATAATATGTTCGTCTTGAAGATGATGACTATGAAAAAGTTTTGGTTTTTATTATTTCTTATGTTTTATAAGCAACAGGTCTTTGATTGCCACAAAAGTAGACTAAATCTTACAAACGTTCTTTGATTGCCATAAAAGTAGACTAAATCTTAATGATTACTTTACATTAACACTTACCAAATCTGCACTTAGCAATAATAGGCTTAGTGCTGTCACTAGGTTCACCGGGTCCAGCTTTGTTGATAGCGCGAACCCTGAATTCATATGTGCATCCTTCTTTGAGTCCATCTTGAGTGCCTGATAAGGCATCTCCAGGTACTTCCTTTCCTTGTACCCAGTCTTTACCAAACTTCTCCTGTAAATACAAATTTCGTTTAATTTTAATTTTTGTAAAAATACCCCCAAATTGTATGTTGACGCTTAGCCGTGGTATCGTTGAGCAACAGTGCGTTAATTAGGT
The DNA here is from genome assembly GCA_018249915.1 of Cecropterus dorantes dorantes. Taxonomy (NCBI): domain Eukaryota; kingdom Metazoa; phylum Arthropoda; class Insecta; order Lepidoptera; family Hesperiidae; genus Cecropterus; species Cecropterus dorantes. Next base: position 2,986 of record DWLI01004952.1, read on the forward strand.
AAGTTTAGTGTTAGGTGTGCAATGAAGATTTTTAAATTATTTTGTACCTTATATTCGATGACGTAGCCAGTGATTGGCGCTCCACCGTCGTTATCCGGCTTCTGCCATTTGAGGTCTGCATGATCCTTGTCCCAATCGGTGAGTTCCACATTTTTGGGCTTTGAAGGTTCGTCTGAAATACACATGTGTTATTAATACGTAACAATTTCATTTTACGTAACCTTGTAATAATTGTCAATACCATTTTAAGTTTTAGTATACACATACCCCATGGATCCTTAGCCAATACAGGTTTAGCGAAGACACCAGGTTCACTAGAACCGATTTTGTTCACAGCACGAATCCTGAACTTATAGGTCTTCTTAGCAACCAAATCTTCTATCTTGACCTTGGTTGGTTCTCCATGTGCAACTTCAGCCACGTTGTCCCAACCAGCTTTAAGAGAAAGATCCTGAAACATATAAAAAAAAACCTGTTGTATGTTGCTTAACATTTACATTAATGTAGTTGATGTTGATAATTTTTATATCATAATATTTATTAGTTTTCATTGTGTAATACAGATTTGTATGCATCTTTATATATTGCCTAACTTGAGTAACTATTAGCTCTGGGAGTTACTTACCTGTCTCTCAATAACGTATTTAAGGATGGGTGATCCACCATCGTCTTCAGGAACCTTCCATGAAACAACACATGATGTCTGGAATACTTCGTTAACTTCAACATCACGTGGAGGTGTAGGTGCACTCTGCATTGTAATGGTGACATCCTTGGAGTCTTCACCTTGAGCGTTGGACAACTTGATTTGGTATTTGCCTGATCCTTCTCTAGTCGGTTTCTTGATCTTGAAGAGGACCTTCTCCTGTTCAACTACAGCCTCGATTTCCTTGTTCGGAAGTGGCTTACCATCCTTGAACAATTTCGCTTCGATTGGTGTCTGACGGGTGCCGCTAACTGAAAACGTAAAAAAAAATATTTGGTATCAATTTTAAACCATATATGTTGATTACATTACCTAAATAAGGCCACGTTGAGAGGTAGAAATAATAGAAGAATAGAATATTCATCATAGTTAATGATACGGGTCTATAAGGATTTTTCGGAACTGTAAACTTTTCATAATAATTAAATTTATATATTACTAGGTGTGCTACGCGGTTTCACTCGCTACAAAATAAGAAAATACAAACATACATAGCGTGTATGTTTGTATTTTCTTGTTTGTGTAGTTTGATGTGATATAGCCTTTGTCAATACATGGACTATTTAATACAAAACGATTTTTTTAATCAAACCAGTAGTTTCTAAGATTAGCGTGTTCCACCAAGCAAACTCCACTACTTTTTAATATTAGTATAGATTTAATATACATGGATAGTCTATTGTATTTGTCACTTTGTTAATATTCATTTATCAACTCACTTTTATATGGCACCTCGATAACGAACGGATGTCCGGCAGGACCAAAGAACTCGTCTGGGCATTCGATCGCGGGCTTAGATTCACCCTTCTTGACGCTGAGTTTACAAGACGAGCTCAGTTTGCCAGACTCGCACAAAATCTCGCCATCGTCTTCCATTTCCACTTTGTTGAAGATCAACTGGTGTTTGCCACCTCCCAGATTCTTGATCTCAATTCTGGTAATAAATTATATCAATATTAGTAATATTACCAACATTGTCGTCATTCTTGAAGTTATTTTTGGAACATATATATATATTTAATAAAATTTGAAATTAAAAAATTAATCAAATTTATGGAAAAGGAAGTAAAGAAAACAAATTCAAATGAATATAAAAGAAAACAAAAACAATTGAAATTATTAATTTCCTATATAGCATTGATAATTTTAGACATACCATATAAAGATTTAAATAAAAATCAATAATACCTTTCATTAGGCACAATTGGCTGTCCATTGAAAGACCATACGGCCTCTGCTGTTTGATCCTGGAGTTCTACTTCAAGAACAACCTTATCCCTCTCAATTGCTTCGGTGTCCTTCAACTTCTTGTTGAAGCGATTCGAGTCTGAAAAAATACACATTGAAGAATATATGCTTCATTAATCTTAAATTCTCTAGATTCTTTATCTCTTTTGAGAGCTCTTCTAGATTTTTTAAAGATACACTAACCTTACACATTTTTAAAGTAATTAAATATTTTTGACACTCAATACCCAAAATCAAAATACAACAGCTTCAACCAGGAGAACATAATTTAATACGAGTATAAGTTATAGAGTATCGATTATAAACTGGAACTTCGTCTAGGTCTACTAACTTCAGACAATAGCTCGTAAGCCAATCCCAGTCTGAATACAGGTTTCTAAGAACATGGCCACATGCATTAATATTGATTTAATTAAAATCTTAAGAAGGTTGGATTTCAATAGTTATTTACTACTAAGGTATACAGGATATTGCCATATTCCATAAAAATTTAATTCACATACCATTTTTTTATTAGGTGTACACAAAACACTTGTTAATTGTTAAATATCAACGCATTTTACGCAACTCTAAATTTCTATATCTAATTTAATTACGTATATAAATGAAGCTAATTTCAGGGAAAGATACATCCCTGGAATTAGCTTCATTGATCATAAAGATGGTAGTTATTTATAACTCATGAACTTACAATTGACGATCAACTCGCAAGCGGTCTCATCTGCGTTGCTGACACACTTAAAGTTGCCAGCATCTGTCACCTTGGCGTCCTTGATCACTACCTTTCGTTTTCTTCCTTCCTTAACTATCGTGATACGCTTATCTGCCTTCAATGGCTGGTCATCCTTGAACCTGTAAAAAGTAACATTTGACATAATATTTCCAATTGATTAAAAAATATTCTTCATATTTATATTCATCACTAAGTTCATTGCTTTAGTGACTAATATATCGCTTCTCTAATTCAGCTTATTCCTATCCCATCCAGCCTATTCTATCCTATCAGTTATCAGGTGAATTCCTAGATTATGTTCTCCTTTCTAAATCATTTTTTTCTCATTATTAAATCGCACTTACCATTTCACATCACCAGCAGCATCATCAAGCTCACAAAGCAGCGTAATCGTATCTTTTTCGATGGCTTGTTGTGACTTAAGTACCTTGGTGAATTTGTATGGATATTCTGAAAATAAATATTATGATTTATTATTATTATAACTATATTAAGATTTTGACAAATGTACTTCTTTTAATGTGTGACACTTACCAATAATCTTCACCTCACATTCAGTTTTATCTGGCTGCTTTTCAATCTTGCAAGTGTATTTACCAGCGTCCTCAAACTTGCCTTTCTTAATTATCAGCTTGCAAATACCAGACAAATCTTTAGATATTTGATAATCATCACCTTCTTCCAACTTCGTTTCGCCCTTCCACCAGGAAACAATAGCCAGACTGTTAGATACAGTACACTCGAGAACGACTTCATGTTTAGTGTAACCCGTCAGGGTCTTCTTGAGTGGCTTGGTGAAGGAATACGTTGGATCAGGTTCAATAACTTCTAAGAACGCTGTGCTTGAAATACCACCGATTTCGATCGTGTATTTACCCGTGTCTTCGACTTTAGGGTTCATGATGGTCAGCCTGTATGAGTCTTGTTCGTTCGTCATCTTATACTTCGAGCCAGGGAACAGTTCCTAATCACACAATTTATAAGGTCAAATCATATTACATTTAAATTAAATCATTTGATAAAATAGAACCAATTAGTTGACCGAATGGCATAATTAAATCACATTAACTATAAAAATGCTTACGTCTGAGCGGAAGAGCCACTTCGGTTTCGCATTTGGCTTCGTGAAAATGGCTTCGAATATCACCTTCTTATCCTTGCCTTCTTTTGCGGTTTGATCTACGAGGGGCTTCAAGAAAGATTCTTGTTTCTGAAACGCATGTCCGGTGACAAATTAATATACCTGTTTCAGATCAAAATTTCTTTGTGCAATAACAAAAAGGTGCTCTTCAGACAAAAGCTAAGTGCTAACCATTAAGTAGCCCCAGATCCACATCTTATCACTTTCGACAGTGATTCAATGTAAATATAAATCAGATGCATTAAAATCAACGAAAATATAATGTGGTAACCGAGGCGTTAGATCAATCAGCCATTCTTCGTCATGATCACCCGTCACTTCAAACACCATGCTACTGTACAGACATTGGAATTTCTTTATTGACATTGAAGAGATGTGCAAAAATTGGACGAATCTATAAATTGTACTAGCAGTGTTCAAGAGCTATGATATTTCAAAAATAAAGAATAGGTTCTTTGTAAAATTGACTGTTCTTTAACAATCAACACATATTCTTCATTTTTTAATATCTCATACACGCAATCTTGAAACATTGAAGACACTGTGCATAACATCACCGGTGCGTTGTGCATCTCTAATAATATTGTGTGTGCGCAAGAAATCGCTATGAGAATAGATAGAAATATAACATATACAGTTGTGTGCGTTTAAACAATACGAGGTGACTTCATCAATTTTAATTGATCGTCCAGTAAAATTTAAAAATATACTTGCACTAATTTATATTGTGAAGAGTTCGGTGTATAGTATTTGAGTCTCATAGTTTCAGAAATGTACTCGTATAATACATGTGATATTGTTACAATTTATTATAACATTTCATTTTATACATTTTGAATAATAAACTTGTCAAAGTTAAGGATACTCCTTTTTTATTATATAAAATTGTGTAGCTTTATAACTGTGTCATTGTTAAAGATGTAGATGAATTAGTGCAAGATGTTTACGTAAAAATCTTGCTGGACACTTTGAATGCTGTTGTGTACGTGAGACGTGACTCTCGTGCGACAAGTAATTGCATTGAGTGGTACATTTCAAGATGCATTGTGTCGTCTAACGACGAAATGACGCATAGCGTTCGGTGTCAAACCTCGTTTCTTTTGAACGAGTGCAGCACCGGCCAATCCGGAATCAGTTCCGCAAGAGACGGTCTTCTACTATGGGATCTCTATAAAATATCCACAAATCCTTAGTCAAATCTCTCACGGTACCAAAAAGTATAGAAGATTTGGAACCCCCAAGGAAAAAGTCAACGTCTTAATATTATGAAATGTATGTGTGAACTACGTGTACGCGTAACTGTTTGACAAAATAAAGAAAAAACATGTGACACACTGGCTTCCAAAAAGTCTTAAATTAAAGTTATAGCCAGCACATCTAATGTAAATAAAATTCCAAAATCTGCAACACCGGATGCATCAGCTGGAATTAATAATGGTGTAAATGAAGAGAAATCAATTTTAAATGACGTGATAAAGCTCTTCAATTCGACGTCACAAGTAAACCTGTAAATAAATATAACTAAGAACAATCCAAAAGAGAGTGAACCATCACCCGATTCATTCCACTTACATTCCCTGTAAATGAAGTTAAAGAAGAAACGTGAAGTGGTGATACAAAAACCTTGTGCAAGTTATTTTAAAATTCATTGTTTATGCAGTTTTTATTTAAATCGCCCTTAAGTAACGGTCTTCTACAAAAATCTTTTTAAAGAATTACTTCATTTGTTTAACTGTATAAATAAATGAAAATGAAAAAATAAGAATAGCATTTTAAGAGATAAACAAGAAGACCGTTGCTTTAGAGGATAAGTTTAGTTATTTTATTTATCATTTTATCTCACTCCATTATTTAAAATAGATCATCTGTCCTATTGAAATTACTTAACTGTTAACTTAACAATTAGATTAAATATTATATTTTTATAAAGATATGTATACGTCCGTTTCAATAGAACAGAAGTCTACCAATTTATAAGATTTACTTTTATTTGTCCATTTTATCGAACCTTCGGTTTGACAGCCTCCATCAATTCGGGCCAATCAGGTATTAGTTCTGGGAGAGACATGCGTCTCCTTATTTCATATATACCCTAGAATCGATAGCAGATGTTACATATATACGTTTTTAATGTGTTTTTTGTTTTGTGGTTCCAAGCTATATTACTAGTAAGCCATGTTGAAGAGTTTTTAAAATGCCGCTATAAGTCGTAAGTAACGACGACTTTCATAAAGAGAGAAAGTTAAAGAAGAACGAAATTTTTAACGGAATATCAAAATAATGTAAATCTTCAAGCAAACAGCCCTTAATTTTGCATTAGATCAATTCCCTCTCTACAGAATTAATAATTTAAACACAACAACACGATATAGACTATATTATTATATGGATAATATAGTTTATTTAATTCAGAAGTTTCATATTATGTCAATATACTCTGAATTAAGGAGTTTTGATATTGTGTGACCACATAGATTCCTGAAAATTACCCATTCTACGTGTCTAATATTTTCTAAGAAAATCACGGAGCTATAGATGCTGAACATTATTTCAATACTAACATGATGAATGGGAAAAATTCTTCTCATTAACCACCAAGCCATCTTCTAGAATTTCTTTTATTACAATATTTTTCATTAATCTTATATCGCCTTGTTTCAGGAAACATACCGTCATTTTATAATATGACATATTATCAGTCAGTTTAAAAGTCAAATCTTTGACATACCGTTTTTTGTTAAGGTTACTAAAAAGTTTAAAGTTTCTTTCCAAACAATAATCTTATTTATAGGAAACATTAATAACGAATTGTTAGATATAGGTATATTTGTAAGTGGTAATGTAAAAGTATAGAGAGTCATGTAAGATGGAATGAATGAAAGTACTGTGTTCTGAAATAGTGAGGACCTTAAACCAGGACCAGTTGCAAGAGCTTCTGCGCCTCTCGGCGGGGAATCTCAACATCTCGACACCTTCCGAAACGACGACTATTTCACCCTCGTCTTCGAAATATCCAGTCTCTAAGCCCTAATAATTAAATATAACGATCATGATGCATACGATGTTTCGCAGAAATATCCTATTGCTATTACTTAACCTGATATACCTAAATATATAATCAATGATTATCATATATGATATCAGCAATGAATGATTATTTTTAATATTTATGCGCTCTATGCACTGTGAGGATTAATGGAATTGATGTATCGCTAATTTTTAAAGCATAAAATAATATATGGTAAGTTCTCAATAGAACTAAGTATTTTAAAGGAAAGATAATATTAAAATTCTTTGAAGGTAAAGGGTTTATTTGAATATACAAAGCAGGGAAACTGAATATATGATACAGACTAAATTAATGTAGTAGGATAGCCAACGATAAACCCATATTATTAAACTCTCTATTCTACGTTATCATGCTTTGCACAAATCTTGGCATGAAGCATTATACGTTTGTTCACAACTGTGTAAGCCCGATGGAGTTGTCTTTAACATTATATTTTTAATATATATTTATTTAAATTATGAAACCATATTGAAATTGAAATAATAACTTAACATTTAAATATGATTTACGTTTCAATATAATTTCATCATATTTTATTATTTTATACATAAGTATTAACTTC